>MU223676.1:999028-1019942 GCA_018584345.1 Thuja plicata | reverse complement strand
TGGAGGGGAGTCTAGGAGAATCTCCTAAGACAATCATATGCCAAGAAAAAGGCTCAGGCCGAAAGGGCTTAAAAAAATCATGAATCCACTGCCAATACTGTTGAGCTCTCCTACAGAACCAGAAGATCATGTGCAAAAAGGTCTCAGGGTGACCGTAAAAAGGACATCGAGGGTCATGAACCCCCAGATTTTTGAGCCTAGGGCCGACTAGGAGACCTTGAAATAAAAGACACTAAGAAAAAAGAGCCATCTTGGGCTCCGTAATGGCGGTCCAGATGGTGTGAAAGTGAGAGCTCCAGTGGGAAGTGGCTGAATGAAGATGCCATCTCTGGTTAAGGATATCCACCATCTGAAGATGCGGGGAAAACCACCTGTAACCAAGTCTTGGCTTGTAATTGGTGAAAGGCATGGTAGGATACCATTTCCAATCCTTCCACCAAGGCCTAGTAGCCTGAATGCCAATCTTATGAAGCAGATTGGTAGGAATAGCCGAGATCAAAAGATCAAAAGTTTGGCGATCAGAATGAGCCAGCCAAAATTGAACCTGCATATCCTCCCAAGATCGAATCCCGATAGAGACTCTGGAAAAAAGATCTTTGGGAGTCTGAATGCCGCATTTGAAAAAATGTAGAGCACAAGCCCCTTGAGTTTTGGCCAAGGGTATACCCTGTATGGAAAAAAAAGGAGACCACTAGAGGCTCTATTGATTGAAAGAGAGCCCATTATGGAAAGCATCCCCATCCCATCGAAGCCAGGGCTTAATAGCTTCCCAAGCTTTCCAAATGCTCTTGATGATGAAGGTACCCTAGATTTGAACAGGTTCTCTCATTGTGAGAAAGGTCTGGAGGCCAATGCCTTTCCAAGCTAGCCTGTGAACCGAAAGTCCAGCGGAGATGCAATATCTGACAAGAATTTTCCATGCCTCATCACCAGTGAGAGCTCAGATAATCCACTTTGCACAAAGAGCAAGCCCTTTCTTCTGGGTGGAAAGAAGGCCCAGGCCTCCAGAATCACGAGGAAGGCAACAGTACTCCAAGGTAACCTGATGAAATCCGTGGCCATTAGCACTAGAGGCCCAAAGAAAGTCTCTGAGCAGACACTCAAGCTTGAGATAAAAGGCCTTAGAGGGAGCCCAACAAGAGGAATAATAAACATGGGTCACAGCCAACACTTTGGAACAAATCTGGAATTTCCCCGTAAGAGAGAGCGGCTTGCAAATCCAATAATGCAATTTTTTCTCAATTTTAGCAAGCACAGCATTCCATAATTCCACAGAAGAGCCATGCAAGGAAAAAGGAACACCCAGGAAGCAAAAAAATTCTCCATGTTGCACCCATTTCTAGCTAAAACTAGTAAGCCAAGGCGGGGCTGGAAGAAAAGACTGTCTGAAACACAGAGTTTTACACCATTGAATGGCTGATCCAGAGGCTTGACAAAAGGTGTCCAGGCATTGCAAGGCATTGGAAATATTCTCCTCATCCTCAATAAGAGTGAGAAAGGAGTCATCAGTAAAATGGCCATTAACCAACTGGGAAGGAGAATCAGGAAGGGAAATGCCCCGAACCAGGCCAGCAGAAATAGAGTTGGCAAGCAAATACCCAAAGCCTTCTGTAGCAAGCACATATAAAGTAGGAGCCAGCGGACAACCTTGCCGGATGAATCTAAAAATCCCAAAGGTATCAGATTGGGCCCCATTGATGGTAATGCAAGCAGAAGCATCTCCAAATAGCATTTCCACAGATTGCAAGAAGTAAGGGCCAAACCCCAAAGCTTGAAGCATAGCGAGAATGAGGGGCCATTCAATGCGGTCATAGGCTTTAGCAAAGTTAATTTTGAGGAATAGAGTAGCCTATTTAGATTGATGAGCCCATTCCATCCCTTCCCAAATAGCAATGATGTTATCAAGAATATACCTGGACTTGATAAAGCTAGTTTGCTCAGGACGAACAATAAGGGGAAGGAGATGTCTGATCTTGAGAGCTAAAGCTTTGGCAATGATCTTGTAGGAGAAATTCAACAAAGTGATGGGCCTCCAATTATAGATATCCTTTAGATCACCAGTCTTAGGTATGAATTTTATATTCCCTTTGTTAATTATGTTACCCAAACTTTTATTGTGAAAAGCTTCGAGGTAAACTTTGTGCAAGTTAGGACCCACAGCATCCCAGAGGTGTTTGTAGAATTCACAAGGGAATCCGTCATAGCCTGGAGATTTATCATTGGCCATAGAGAAGGCTGCCTCCTTGAGGTCTGAGATGGTAAGCATTTTCTCACAGAAGGCACGCTGCTCGACCGCTAGGTAGTTTGGAGTAACAGCAATACAAGCCTTGAGAGCTTCATCCCGAGCAGCTGAATTGCCCTAAGAAGCAAAGACTTGCTCATAGTGCTGGACAAAGGCCTGAAGAATGGCCGGAAGCTCGGTAAGGGTCTTAGATCCTTGCTTGATCTTTTGAATACCAAAATTAGTATGACAAGCTTTGAGAGCCTAGAAAAACTCCTTGGAGGCTCTGTCGCCCACCTCCAACCAATGGAGGCGGGCTTTGATTTGAGCACCACGGGCAGCATAGGCATCAACAACTTGTTTCTCATGGTGAAGCTGGGCAAGCTTAAGTTGGAGATTGGTATCGAAGGGGTTCAATGTAAGTGCTTTAGCAGTGCTACGTAGAGCCTTATTATTAGCGTCATAAGCACGCTTTCTATAGCAGGCTAGCTGACGACCATAAATGCGAAGAAACCTTGCAGTGTGGGTAATGGTGTCATTCCACCACTGAATCCAACCAGTATCACTATTGGGCCGAGGAGATAAATTCCAAACTTGAAGAATGTGGGCTATAGTGGAATTGTGCGTCAGCACAGATGTGTTAAGAAAAAATTACGTCTGAGCAGCTCTCCTGGCGCAGGACTGCCAAGTAATGGAAAAGTGAATGGGGAAGTGATCTGACAAGGTAACATCTGTCAGAGGAATGATAGGTAGGCCTCGATCTTCAGAAAAGGAGAAAAAAGATTGAGCCATTATCATAGCATGATCCAATCTCTTAAATATGCGGCAGATCCAGCTCTAAAATTGGACCAAGTATGCCAGACCCCACCCTATTGGTGGCGGTTAGCATTGGGATCAAAAAGGCCCAATTTATTGTGCATGTGATACCAGGCTTCTCTCTCCCCAGCTATCCAGCAAAAAGGCAAAGTTCCTTCCTTGTCAGAGGCCAGCTCAACCATGTTAAAGTCCCCACACATAACCCAAGTAGCTGGAGGCAAGTTGTCTGCCAGCCAGACCCATAATCAAGATCTTTTGACAGCATCATTGGGGGCATAAACATTAATTACACCAAAAGAATGATTATGTAGAGATAGCAAAATCCAGGTTGCACGTTGCATCGGGTCAGACCCATGCGCAATAACACAAGAATGAAGGCGAGGTGCCAGAATAGTAATGACACCACCTTTGCCAGCTTCGTGATAAGAAGAAAATACAATGTCGTCTGGCCATATGACACGACAGGTAGAGTTCAGCAAAAACCCAGAAATTTTAACTTCTTGTAAACAAAGCACGTCCAGATTCTGAAGTCTGCGATGAGTATCATGAACATAGTACATTATGAAGAGGTCAGTTAGACCTCGCACATTCCAGGACAAAAAAATCATAAAAACTCTTCCATGGCTTCCTTGTCCCCAAGAGAGGAAAAGCTATTATGCAAGTAGGCTGGAACAGAACCAAAGCTGGGGAGAAATTCTCCAGACGAGGTGAATCGCCTTTTATCTGGGTCATCCGTGTGACCATCAGGACTGCGAGACCTACGCATAGCCCTGGAAGTAGGCAAAGAAGCTGCTGGTGGCACCAACACCACTTCTGGAGTGGATGGCTTTGTAGCTGAACTCTTCCCCTGTGAAATAGGGTTTGAAATAAAGGGCATCACTAGTGGCGCATCAACTGGCGGAGAATGACCAATGGGCGCATTTGGAGACGACAACACAGCAGCAGAGGCTAGTGGCATCTTAGGGCCTGAGGCATTCCAACCTTTACGTGTAACTGTAGTCCATTCTTCTTTTTTGCCAGCATCGATGGCTTTGACCGGCACATCTTTAGGCATAGGTTTCACCCGAGGTGTAGCCAGCGGGCAATCTTTGATCTTGTGTTTTGCCGATTGACACCGATAACAGGTGTTGGGTAGATTCAAATAAAGCACCTTTTGAGAGATGGTGAGGGCACCAATCTAAATTTCAACAGTGTCCTTAAGGTCCCTAGAAAGGTCAACCTCAACACAGACCCACTTCTGGGGATGGGCATTGAAAAATTTGTCATGCTCCATGACAATGACTTTGCCAAGGGTTTTAGCAATAGACTCAATAAACGGCCAGCATGGAAAAGGGAGGCCAAGGAACTCGACCCAAACTGGAACCCTAAGTTTTTTGTCATCTGAGATAGTAAAGTCTCGAGACCATTTATAAAAAACTAACAGGGAGGACCTAACAGTCTAGGGTCCACGGTTAAAAACCGCTTCCGCCTGAGAAGGGTTAGCAAATTGGAAAAGGAAAAAAACTTTGGTAAGGTTTTGCACACCATCAAGACGGACCCCATGCGGGGTCCAGCTCTTGTTGACCCAATCCTTAAGGATACTTTCAGGAGGAGTACGACCCATAAAATATCCAATCAACTTATTCTTTTCTAACCATTCACAAGCAGAATCAAATTCCTATGGATTAAGAACAATATCAGGGTTACCTTGTGAAAGACCTTCGGGATGAACTTGTGGGGACGTTTGTTAAGAGGAGACACCATGGCTGTCTGAAGCTTCAACTCGCGCACCAGCAGCAACTGCTGGGCTGAACTTGGTCGGAGCCATAATAAAAGCTAACCCTAATGCAAAAGAGATCCCATAGTAAATGTGGTGTGACAGATGGATGGCCCAGAGTGAAAAACAAAGACAGGACACCGTACGCATGAAACCCGAGCAGAGCAAAAAAAAGTGAAAGAATCTTTGAAGAATGGTGATTGGATAAAATCCATGGAAGAAGAACTTGATCAAAATGAAAAGAATGACACATAGAAACTTGTTCCTAGACTAGCAGACAAGAATGTGATTTGTACAAAATGGGTCTTCAAAAACAAACAAAACAAAGATTGGGAAGTGATCTCTAGCAAGAAAAGATTTGTATGTAAGGGATATACAAAAGAAGAAGGATTAGACTATGGAGAGACCTTTGATCTAGTGGAAAGACTTTAAGGGGTAAGAATATTACTTTCTTATGCAACTTACAAAAGCTTTGAGGTTTTCCAAATGGATGTTAAATCTTCTTTTCTAAATGGAATTCTTGAAGAAGAGGTATACATAGAATAACTAAATGGGTTTTTATTGATAGAGATCAAAGATATGGTGTGCAAGCTACAAAAGGCAATGTATGGATTGAAACAAGCACCTAGAGAACAGTATGAAAGGCTAAAATATTAATTTGTTTTAAGATTGATTTTAGAAGAACAAATGAAGATAGAAATGTATACTTGAAGGTTGAAGGTGACAAGTTACTATTACTTGAAGTATTTTTGGATGACATAATATTTGGTGAAAATGATAAAATGATTTTGGAATTTTTAGAGGATATGAACAAAGAATTTGAAATGTCAATGATTGAAGAAATTAAGTTTTTCATTAGATTACAAATTTCACAGCAAAGGGATGGTATTTATGTGAGTCAGTCTAAGTATATAAGTAAGTTCCCAAAACCTTTGGAATGGTAGACTGCAAGCCATTTGGAATCCACATGGTGACCAGATGCAAGCTGTCTAAGGATGAGGAGTCAATTGCAATGGATCCAACCCCAAAATGTCTATGATAGGCAAGTTGCAATATGTTGCTCATCGCAGACCAAACATTGCTTAAGAAGTTGGGATAGTGGCTAGATTTCAAGAAAATCCTAAAGAATCCCACATGGTGGTGGTGAAGAGAATATTTAGGTACTTGAAAGGGATTGAAGACTATGGTTTATGGTATGCACATATTGGTGATTTCTCCTCTAGTGTGTTTAATGATGTTGATTGGGTAGGAAACATCGATGATATAAAAAGTACAAGTGGAGGAGCATTATTCCTAGGAGGAAGGCTTGTATCATGGACAAGAAAAAACAAAAATTTACATTTCCTAATATACTACAGAAGCTGAGTATGTGTTAGCTGCTATCGACTGTATACAGATTTCATGGATGAAGTAGATCCTAGAAGGAATCAAAGAGAAGGTAGCGGAACCGATAAATATTTACTATGATAATATAAAAATAGTTAGTATTTCAAAGAAACCAGTGATGCATTCTAAGACAAAACATATTGCAATCAAGTATCATTCTCTACGATAGAAAGTGGAGGAGAAAAAAGTTAAGTTGGACTACGTAACAACCAAGGAACAAATAATAGACATATTTACTAAGACACTACCCAAGATACTTTTGAGTATCTAAGAGGTAAGAAAACAATTACACCCCTACCTAAAAAAATTAAGATGTTGTTTCACCATCAATCCATGGATTTATTAAATATTTTTTACTATGGATTGATGTTAAGAGAAGTACACCTTTAGGGAGAAGTTAGAGGAGAAGAAGATTGTTTTAGTAGAAGGTGACCTATGTTGTGAGGTTGTTTTAAAATTGTTTTCAAAGGGGAATAAGACTTGGGAGATGAATACAAGAACAATATTAAAGTGGAGAAGAATAAAAAGATTTATCAGGAGAAAAACATCAGCTAAGGGGGAGTAATTGTCATCAGGACATTTGTGATGTTGCAATGATTATATTGTGGTGTTTTCATAAATGATAAAGGGGGAGATTTCTGGCATAACTGATGAAAATATTGAGTGTTATGTGGTATGGATTTGATGACAAGAAGATCAATTATTGTTCTTTTATTTGATTCAATTTAGTGTTGTGTTGGTTGACAATGTTCCTGATGTGTTCTTGAGTATCCAATATTGTGGAAGGAATTGGAGTGTGTGGTTCTTATGGGAGACTTAGAGATATCTATATATGTTGTATACTAGATTACAAAGGTTGGCAAGATCAATGGAGAGAGTTATGATGGATTGAAGGTTGATAGAGTAACCATAAGAATAAACAGTGACAAACGTTGAATAATTTGACTGTTCTATCAAATTGGTGTGGGTTCAGGTGTCGTGGTTCACTCAAAATTATTTTAACTTATCTATGTGATTGATATCACAAACGCAAGATGATTGGATTATCGCAAGCCATATTTTTAATAACTAGAAAATCACTCTGTGTAGAATATAATTTTTTTGGAATAGTTGGTATTAGATCCTCAACCGTAGGTGATGATATGGATGGTTTCGTTAAATTTTTTTGTGTTCTAGGTGTCATGGTGACTTGGTAGATTTGATTTGTAATGATGAGCTAATCTCACATTGTTCAAGGTGATCAAATATATCAATCTTTTGAAAGAGTGTTGGAAAAGTCAAGGAGTTTGATTGTTCTTGATCAAATCATTGTGCGGGTGCTTTTGGAGGCTGACACAAATTTGTAAATGCATTTTTTGAATTGTAATATATTTTCACGAACTAGGGTGAAGTGCAAAAGATTAAAATGGTGAAATTTAAATGTAATACATTTTGTTTAAGGCAGTGGCCACCCTAGTGAGTGAAAAATATATTTATAATTATATTTACGAGTTGTGAAGCTATAGATCATGAATGTCATGGTGAGGTTGAGAGAAGGGTGAATATAGCCTACAAGAAACAAAAATTTGAGCTTAATTGAATCTATACTAGAAAAGGAGGAATGTTATTCTAAAATCATTGTACTTGCTAAATCCTAACAAGTTCTCCAAGAATACCCGTTAACCGAGTAGATTCTAATAGGTCTTCAATTGAAATCCTCTAACCATGTGGCTCTTTAATTAGGGTTATAAATCCCTTAACTGGGTTACTCCTAACAGGGTAAAACTTTTAATAGGGCTAGAGGTAAATCCCTTAACTAGTTGATTCAAAACACGACCTTTCTCCTTACAGGGCATTTATAAAGTTCCTAATAGGGCTAAGACTGTAATAGTGCGTACTCCAGAAGACTAAAAATATCTATGGTACTAATTCCCACCATGGATTTTCCCTCTAAAAAAGGGTCTCCACAATAAAAATACCCGTGTTCTTGTGTTGCATGTTTGGACTATTTCACTTGTTTCATTGTTTATTGTTGCACAAGTTATAAGTAGATGATTTTTGTTGAATGGCTAATGAAAAATAAAAAATTGATAGATTACTGATTCCCCACGTGAATATTGCACCTTAAAATACTAACAGACATGATGAACATAGTGATAGAAAATGTTAATAATAGAGATGGAGGAAATATAATGAAGAGGAAGATTAACTTGTAGAATGGAGATTGATCAATAGATATGTTATAGAGTACATTATTGTCATTAATGAATAAAAGAGATAGTTATATGAAATCATCTTGCAATGGTGTACTTCCTTGTTCACATGGAATCTAGTAAAGAGAAGTCCAAGACTTTCCAAAGAGACAAAACATTGAGCAAGATGGTCATATATGCTTAGTAAAATGGATTAATGTAATGAAGGACAGTGAGAAATGAAGAAAAATGGTTTCTAAAAGATCAAAATAGTGGTTTTGAATAGCAAAGAAAATATATTGAATGGAAAAAATGGTGTATGGAAATATAGAGGACAACTATGTATAAAAATTAAGAAATAACATTGTTTTGAAGATGAAATGACTATTACATGTTGCAGTTATGATTTTTATTATGATATTGAATGCATAGTAATAACAAAGAAAGTGAAAATAGTTAAAGCATAAACAAGGTTTTTCACTACTACTAGTGAATGAATGTTGCAAAAGAAAATGATTTACAATGTCAAAATGGGGAGAATCCAATTAATATTCTCACGTAGGAATGTGATACATGAAAAATGAACAAATGTTACATTGAATGTGGCAAGAACAATGATCTTCAAGGTAAAGGTCCATACCTATTAGAGTCATCAGCATGAAGATATTTATATATTCACTATCATGGACAAAATATAGTGCTAGAATTCTATCACCAAGATCCACTGCAACAAAAATATGTCACAAAAGCAAAGAATGGAGACACAACAAAGAATGTTCTAAAATATGAAATATTCATTCAGAGAGAGAATAATAAAATACAATGAGATCAAACCTTATAAAGGTGATCAAAACCCTAAAAGGCAGAAACCTAGGTTGCATGATAATATTTAATAAAAGAACTAATTATTACATGCCTAAATTTTAGAATAAGTAAACTAGAGATAATAAGTGACCTAATAATTAAATAAAAATGATTTAATTAATAAGAGAAATAACTTATTACTCTAACACCCACTTTAAGATAACTTAAGGAGTAGCTAAAACCTAGAAACAACTACTAAAAGAAGAAAATTGGTCCCAACAACATGGCTTAATCAGGTACCTAATTACAACAAAATCTCTGTAAAGTAGAGCAATAGAGAAAACCACATGGCGAAAAAACTCTACTAAAAAAAGAGATGGAAAAAGCATGTTGAAATGTAATGTCTAAAGAGAATATTTCAAAACCATAAGTACAACCAACCCTCCCATGAGAGAGGATAGATAATCCAAAGCACCCCAAAATGCTAGAACCCCCTATGTCGATGATCAAACCAATGTGGCTCTAATGTGGAAGAAACAAATGCAATGAACAAATAAGAGGAAACCTCTAAATGTGGGATGAAATTGGAAGGCCTAGCTGATTCTCAAAAGAGAATGCATGAGCATCTTGTAATGAAATCTATAATGAAGGTGGGATAAAAGATGTGTTGAATCTATCATATGAGAGGAGATGAATATCCTCTAATATGTCCTCATAAAATGCACTAGGGGGCTCGATTCTTGGAGCGATAATGTTAGTAATTTCTAAACAGGAATCATGTCAAATAGATGTAAACTCAAAAGGAGGGGGAGGTGTATAAGTCACAACACTGGTCTTAGGAACAACACATAATTTCATGTGACCTTACTTTAGCTTAATAGGCTCTCGTGAAAAAAGAGAGCTAGTCTCCAACAATGGAGATGGTGGACAAAAATGAGAGAGACTACAAGTGAGAGGAATGATCAACTATCCCTATTCCAACAAGATTTCCTATCTCACTATTGAAGGTATTATATTTTTCCATTAGTATACTTAGATAAAAACATGATCTGCACCATCATTTTACTCTACACAGACAGACAGGGCACAACACTATCCAACGCCAAGGTTACCCGTCAAACACTGTTAAGTGTTACCCAATGACAAAAAGGTAAACGATACCCGACAAGTAATAATAGTGCTACCTGACAGAACATCAAAGAGAGGAACCTGAAAGATACAGGGAACCTGACGAATAGTTCAATCAAGGAACGTCGATAGACTACAAGTTCAAACCGACAACCAAGAACTGACAGTCAGTTACATCCCACAAAAAGTGGATCTGACTTTCCATGTGAGATAAATCACTAAAGTTGTATTTATAACTTCTTGATTTTCCTTTAAATTCATTATGTGTAGAGGAAGTAATGTAATTGTTATTTTTTTAATTAGTTTTACTTTTTTTAAACATGCAAACTAAAGATCAACATCAAGTTGTAAACTTTGGCTCTTAGAGTTAACATTGTAAATCGTGAATTCCAAGATAGGTCAATACTTGTATAAATAGGTGTTCAATCCATTGAGAATTGTTGTTGTTCAATGAAGATAGTAGCCATGAAGAGAAACTAAAGAATAGATAGAGAATTCATGCACAAGAACGCAAATAGAATCAAATTATTTTTCAAGAACAGAACATAGGCTACCAACAAGCAGAGAAAAGGTATTCATCAATCACTCAAGGTGATATTATTATTGTAAAGGATTTAATGGATATATAAATCAGCAATGGTATATTGCATATAGTCAGGTCAACATTTGTACTCATTCTAACAAGTGAATTACACTAATGAAATCCTTTCAAGAAAGGTGGGCTTAACCGTCCTATTGTAAATCTCATTACTGAGTGCACTCTTAAATCAGTCTTGCTAAAGCTCTTAACAAAGTAGATCTTAACAGATCTCCACCTTAATACTCTTAATAGGGTTGATCATCAGAAGTGAACAAATTTTAAGCCTTAACCGGCTCCCTTCCATTCTGCAGATAGTGAAGTTTTGTGGGTGCCATCCCCACCGCAATTTTTACTTCCTAACAGGAGTTTTCTGCGATACCATATCTTGTGTTATGTGTTTGTCAATTTCATGAATGGTTCTATGAATAATTGAAAAGTATTAAAGATTGTGAACAAATGTTAGATGCATAAGAAATAATAATAGTAATAGTTGGTAAATCAGAATTGAATGTTTACTAATGATAAATTGTGTAAGGTGCTAAAAATTTTAGAGGTACTGATCCACCCCTACCCTCTCGGTACTACTTCCTATTAATTCCAACAATTGGTATTAGAACTGAGTATCTTCTTGAAAATCTTAAAGGCTTAAGACAAAAGATCATACAGTGGAGAAGTACAAACTTGATAATAATATTGAGAATAAAAAGCTTGAGATACAGATGTTCTATGAACAGTATAAAGAAGAAAGAATAAAGATGAGAGAGTTGTTGGATGAAAGAAAAGGTATGGCTACCCAGAACAATGAAATAGACTATCAGGAAGAAGAGATTCTAGACTTCTTTAAATCTTCAGAATCAAATGCAAGTAATGTATCAGATACATCAGAAGAGAACATCACAAATCTAAAGGAAATCAACCTACATCTAACAGAGAAAAAAAAGATGCTACAAATCGATCAAGAGACCCAGATAGTAAGAATGATTGATGTGATGAGTTCTGCCAGACAAGATGAAAAAGAAAGAACACTTTATATTGATGATAGAAGGAAGATTTTAGATAAACTACAAGAAAAGGAAATGGAAATTCAAAGACATGCTGAGCATCACCATGATCTCACAAATCAGATTATCCTTATGAGTCAAGAAGCAAAAGGAATAAATGGGGAACTCATTGAGAGAATACATATTATTGGTGAACTAAGAGAAGAAAATGAAAAGCTAAAACATGAAGTTAGAATTCAGCAACATCACAATGAGATTATCAAAAAGGATGAAGAAAGAAATAAAAGAATTGATGACTTTCTTGAGGGACAATGAAGAGTTATCAACAACATTGGTATAGGCTTTACCGAAAATGGAGAATCATCAAATCCATAGAATGTCTATGAAAATCCAAGACCAACAAAGCCAACATGCAAGCACGGTGGAAAGACAGGGCACACATCAAATGCATGCAGAGGTAAAATGAAAGGTACTCCTAAATCTATATCTACATCTTCATTCACAGGACTATGTTATAAATGTATTAAGAAAGGACATAAGGCTTATGAATGCAAGAGCAAGATAGAAAAGCCAAAGAAGGAATCCTACATGGACCGATACTGTCCTACATTCAAAATGAATGGACACACATCTCAAGAATGCTAGAAAAAGAAAAGGCAAGCATGGAAGCGAAAAGGTAAAGAAGTTCCTTGTCAGTCAAAAAGAATCGGTAATCAATATGTATGGGATTACAACACTTGGACAAACTATACAGAATGTGGTAGATATAGTCACATCGCTGCAAACTGCATGAGAGCATGGACCAAAAGGTATAGAGGCTGGTAAAACCCCAGAATGGCATGATTACACTATCATAAAGTTGGTCATCTCAAGAAAGATTGCAAAGATAGATTGACAGAAACAAGCACATATCCCAATGGTAACACCATTGAAGATATCCAAAGGGAAAGAGAGAAAATGTGGATAAAAGCTTCAAGCAATGATGAAGCTAGACCAAGTAATGCAAATGGTGACACCCCATCCAATGAATCCAGTGACACCACTAACCCCACTTGAGCTAAACAAGTAAGTATGGAACTGCACTATACCAGGTTATATTTTTACCAAGTTATATTTTGCATTAGTTCCATTATATAAATTGATAAATAAACAAAATCTGCATGAACCAAAAATGCATACTACTTTACTTGTTACTAATATAATAATGGAACACCATCGGTAAACACTTACTGAAAATCATCGGTGAACATAATAATGAGTTATTCACACTTACTAGAAATTGTTGGTCAACTAGTAAAAATGGTAAACTACCAGTGTAACCCGAAGACTGTTGGTAAAAAGGGCAAAGTTCAAAAGTACTTGTGAAAGAACACTAATATTAGTCGGTAAAATAAAAGTGGTAAAACAATTGCCCTGAGCATCATATCTTCACCGATGATGATTGGAAACATCCTCCTAAAAAAACCCATCTTCTCATCCCGATGAGTTGTTGAGCATTTATTGCAAATACTTAGGTCAAAAAGTCTATAAATAGTCGACGGGACAACTTCATTTTTCACTCACGATTTAAAGAGAAAGCAGAGTGACATCAAAGTGATTCAAGAGAATAGATTCCTTATCACCATTGAGAATCAAAGTAAGTACCAAAGACACCGAAAGAATTCTATCATTGTTTTGTTGAGAAAGCCCTAATTTCAAAGAAAACCCTAAATACTTGAGAAGCAATGGCAACCACATCAATAACTGCTAAGTTGAAGAATGAAAAGAAGAATGTGGTGAAAATAATCAAGAATAACACTTGTGTTGAACCAAAGTACAAAATCTATCTAGAGATTGCATCGAAACCCAATGAAAATGGTGCATTTTCAAAAATTCCATCTACAGTTTTGCTCATAGAAGATGTTTGGTCTTATATTCATTGCAAGATCACAGAGATAGGTGATCTAGAAATGGTTGAAGCTTTTAAGAGGCTATGTGATGCTGAAGGAAAATTGGAAGAAGAACACAAACACTTGGAGGTCAAAGGGTTAACCAATGCCCTACATTTCCCGAGGGAATTCAAGATAGAATGGATAAGGATAGTCTTGAGTAGGATGCATGACAACAAACTATGGCTAGACCAACCCAAGAAAATAACAAAGGATGTTCTTCATGTTGTCATTGGTTATTCTATAACCGACAAGTCAAGGGAACAAAAACATCCATCCATGAAATAAGTTACAAAACTCACCAATGTAGAAGGAGACAACAAAGGTCTCAAAGTAAAAACAATCACCGACAAAGAGTTAAAATTTGGTGCATGTGTTATTGGTCACAAAAAATTTTAGGCTAGTAGAATGAACAACATTTTTTCAATAGCAGTAAGCACTGCTTACAAGATTGTAACAAAAGGAATTCTGATGGATCTATGTGAGGTCCTATTGAAACAACTTGATGAGAATATGATCAAAATCAGGTCTGCAAAGAGCAAGACATGTAAGTTTGGATCACTTATTATGTGTCCATTTTTCTACTTTCAAGAATACTTTCCTTCAGTAGGAAAATTTGTATAGGAATCTACCAAACTGGTAACCTGATAGATTAGTGAACTGATTAAGTCACTAGGAGAGAACTTTGAGTCTATAATTTTTGCATTTGAGTTCAAGGAAAAGATGATGGAAAGAACTAGGATTCTAAAGCAACTAGTTGAAAAACACAAAGATGAGATATCTTTCATGGAAAACATAGACTTGACACATATCAAACCGGTTGGACCAAGAATAGCTTGGTTATCACCCTTAGACTATGAGATCAATATTGATCTAGCTACAAGTGCAATTGAGGAACTACTCAATGAGCCCATTGATAAGAAACAACCAAGGTTTGGTACATATGAGGAGGCCAAATCTAAGATAAAACATGGCCTAGAAGTCAAGAAGACTATAAAAAAGAAAGATAAAATGATTAAGAATCTCAAGAAGATTCTATCAGTCTTAGAAGAAGAGCAATATCAACAAGAGGAAACCGATGAACTGGGAAACATCGGTGAAGAACTAGAAGAAAGGAAATGAGATACAAAGGCTACTAAATCTGATGCACCTCCATCTCCACCTTCTGCAAAGAAGAAAAGAAAATGAAGTCAAACTATTGCTACTGATACCACACCACTTAAGAAAGTTCAAGTAAGGACCTATATAAGGAAGCAACCAGCGAAAAGAAAAAGACAACAACCTGTCAAAACCACACCACCAAAGAAGAGAAAAAGGTTTGTCAGGACACACGCTGACTTGGACGACACCAAAGATGATGAACCAAATGTAGTAAAGAAGAAATTTAGAAACCAAATGGTAGATGAAGCTGCCAAATCAATTGGTACCCATGGCACACTGACTGATAAAAAGATCAGGCAGTGGGATACACTGAATCCAGAGGATTAGAATAAAATACAAGAAGCGGTAATAAAATCAATGATTAAAAGCAATTATGCCCCTGCTGAATTTGTAAATCAAATACCTAAAGAGCTAGGTAAAAGGGTATACCAATAGTGGTCATATGCCTTGAAAACAAAAAGAGAAGCAAGAAAAAGAGTTCTTGTAAGCTTGATGCCTCCTGAATCCAAATTTGAAGAAATACAAGAAGTACTAAACAAACACTCAAGTAAATTTGTAGCCAAAATAAGGGCTTACAAAGTATTAGAGAGCAAGTTTATAGAACTAGATTCAATGACAGAGACCAAATGGAGACATCTCCTGGATCTACTGACAGAATCAACAAGTGTTGAGAAGAAAATACTTCTCACAAGAACACCTCACAGAGAGGAGGAGACAAATAATGCAAGTCCTCAACATATTGCTCTGGACAATCAAGAAAGTGATGATGAGCTTATTAACTTAGATACATGCATGGATGATAATATCCAAGATATCACTCATTATGATTCCGATAATGATCCAAAGAAGAAATATTATGTGATATTTATCACACTCAAGGATCAAAAAAGCCATCAAGTACTGAAGACATCAGATGACAAGATAGTTGGCATTGCTGATGAAAAAATGTAGGACACATCAATCCTGCACCCGCTTGTGTAAGACCCTACACAAAATATACAAAAGGATGAGGATGTCACCACTAAAAAGGCACTAACCGATGAGCAGGGCACCAATATTGACAAATCCCAAGCAGCAACTCAAAGTAACATGCCTGTCCTAATGAAGTCAATAAACATACTAGAGGGAAATGAGGGATAAAATGAGAAAGAAACAAGCACACCCAAAGACAAGGGTGATGAGGAAGCCAAAGGGACAATAGATACAACTATAGAGAAAGATGCAACCGATGATCAGAAGAATGCATCTACTGATCAGAATAAAGAAAACACTCAAAAGGAAACATGGGACAAGCCTTCAGTGAAAGGTGAAGAAGGAAAGAAGGATGAGATTGAAAAGAAAACCGGAGTACATTCTACAAAAACACCCAAGGTTAATGAAGAGATGTCTTCACATAATTGACAGGTGCCCACAAAGTAGAAAACACAAGATGCATCATGGACAAAACCTACCCCAAGCAATTCAGAGTGAATAAATGAACTAGCTATGGTAGTTCATACATCTGCATCCCCTGAAATATCAAAGAAGAAGAAAGGAAAGAATAAAAATCCACTAACTCTGGATGAAATTATTGAGATTCCAGTCTGTAATCCAAGAACATTGGATCCAATAGCATTGAAAAAATATGCAAAGCTATGTGAGAGAAAATCCATTCAAGACAAGCTGAAAAGAGAGGCAAAAGAGGCCAAAGTACTGGAAGTAGCAAGAAATATACTTCAAGAAATTGTAGCAGACATAAATATTGATCAACACACTCCAATCATTGATTAACTAGTCACACTCACAGATGCAATAACATCTCAGAATACAAATGCTGAGAAAACAATGGAAGAGAGACTTGAGCAAAAGTATGAATTCAAGCTCACAGAAAAGATAAGATAGGAAGTTGCATTGAAAAAGGTCAAGCTATTTGAATTGATCAGAACAATTGACAAAATTTTATCATAAGATGTTACCTTAATCAAGAAATTGTGCACTTTAGATCAACTCACTAAGGATTATACCGACAAGATAGCAAAAATAGATGTTGATCTTCAGTCCAGTGCACAAAATCTAGCCAACACAGAAGAATCACTTAAATTGAATAATCAACAAATCATACAGGCTAGGAAATAGAGACAAGACATTCATTTTGTAGAGATGAAATACAGAGATGAGGTCAATGAGCTCCAAGTTAAGCTCTTACTGACACTTACACTCCTACAACAAAATATGACATAGGCAAGTACTCTAATTGTCACCCCTAAAATGTTTGTCCTAGACAACATTTATGATATGCACGCCAGACTAGAGATGCAACACATGGCCCTAGAACAGTTGAGAGCACATTGGGAGAAAATAATGGAAGATATCAAAATTACCCATTCTAATGTATTTGACACATTGTAAGTTACACATTTTTGTCACAATTTTGGCATATTGTAAGTTGTACGTTTTTGTCATCGGTATCAAAGAAAGGGGGAATTTGATATGTACTATGTACATCACCTTAGTTAAAGGAGGAAATCATATGTATAGTGGAAGAAAGGGGAAATAATGTACACTAAGAGAATAGATAGTATACATGTACATATACATACACTATACCGATGCACACAGTAAGGCGGAGTCATATTATGATAAGAATATAAACATGGTGTAATAATTTCAGTATTATGCACATATCAGTTCTTGATACTAATGTCAAAGGGGGAGATTGAAGGCATTATATTTTTCCATTAGTATACTTAGAGAAAAACATGATCTGCATCATTGGTTTACTCTACGCTGAAAGACAAGGCACAACACTATCCAACGCCAAGGTTACCCGACAAACATTGTTAACTGTTACCCGATGACAAAAAGGTAAACGATACCCGACGAGTAACAATAGTGCTACCTGAAAGAACAAAAAAGAGAGGAACCCAATAGATACAGGGAACTTGACAAATAGTTCAGTCAAGGAACACCAACAGACTGCGAGATCAAACTGACAACCAAGAACCGACAGTCAGTTACATCCTACAAAAAGTGGATCTAACTTTCCACGTCAGATAAATCACTTAAGTTGTATTTATAACTTCTTGATTTTCTTTTAAATCCATTATGTGTGGAGGAAGCAATGTAATTGTTATTGGTTTAATTATTTTTACTGTTTTAAAACATGCAAACTAAAGATCAAGGTCAAGTTGTAAACCTTGGATCTGAGAGTTAACATTTTAAATCATGAATTCCAAGATAGGTCAATACTTGTATAAATAGGTGGCAAATCCATTGAGAATTTTTGTTGTTCAATGAAGATAGTAGCCACGAAGAGAAACTAAAATCCAGACAGAGAATTCATGCACAAGACCACAAACAAAATCAAATCAGTTTTCAAGAAGAGAATAGAGGCTACCGACAAGCAGAGAAAAGGTATTCATCAATCAATCAAGGTGATATTATTATTGAAAAGGCTTTAATGGATCTGTAAATCAGCAATGGTAGATTTCATATAGCCAGGTCAACATTTGTACTCATTCTAACAATTGAAGTACACTAATGAAATCCTTTCATGAAAGGTGGGCTTAACCATCCTATTGTAAATCTCAATACTAAGTGCACACTTAAATCAGTGTTGCTAAAGCTCTTAATAGAGTAGATCTTAATAGGTCTCCACCTTAATACTCTTAATAGCATAGATCATCAGAAGTGATCAAATTGTAAGCCTTAACCGGCTCCCTTCCATTCTACAGATAGTGAAATTTTGTGGGTGCCATCCCCACCACAATTTATACTTCCTAACATGAGTTTTCTTTGATACCATATCTTGTGTTATGTGTTTGTCAATTTCATGAATGTTTCTATGAATAATTTAAAACTATTAAAGATTGTGAACAAACATTAGATGCATAAGAAATAATAACAGTAATGGTTGGTAAATCAGAATTGAATGATTACTAATGATAAATTGTGTAAGGTGCTAAAATTTTTAGAGGTACTGATTCACCCCTCCCCTCTCAGTACTACTTCCCATTAATTCCAACAACTATCTCTGATGTACACTGAATCTTATGTGAACGCAATTGTCTTCTTTGTCCCACTATGAGTAATCTAATAGATAGAGAGAAGATTAGAGGACAAATACATAACACATAGTACATCATTGAATGCACCATCATCAATATCAATAAAACCTTCCCACATATAGTGATAATAATGTTATTCCCCATAAAAATGTGTGGGGTAGGTCTAAGCCTCAAAAGAAGAGAATAAAACATGAGAAGATGTCATATGGTATGAAGCATCTAAATCTAGTATCCATTTAGAAGAGCATGGACCAGTGGGTACACATAATGCATGACCATTTCCTTTGTCCTATCCATCTACCTAGAATGATGATGAAGAAGAAATATCAACATTGTGCTTCTTAAGAAGAGCTGTCAAATAAAAATAAATTTGTTACATATCCATCTAACTTCTTCTCATATCAATGAGACTCATCATGATTGGGATTTTACAATTTAAGAAAACATAGATATTTATGTCTTTGATTTTTCCCCTTTAGGATATGGTGGACCAAGAGAGTGCTTAGAACTAGAATCCTTTCTAGACTTTGTGGTCTGTGACTTCTGTTTCTGCTCTTGCTTCCCCTTATATGTTTGGGAAACCAGTATTTGGGTCGTTGATCCTATGAGAGAATCATGCTAAGATAGTTTTTCCTGCTCATGAGTCAAATAACCACATAACAAATCAAACATATGCATGGTAAATCGTGGACCCAAAGCATCCATGGTAGAATGGAAGGTAGAAAAAAATATCTAAAATAGACCATGAAGCTTAGAAAGAATCAGATAAATGCACTATGTATCTGTCCTATTCTTTTGACAACCCTATAAGATAGACCTGATAGATTTGAAATTCATCAATAAATCCTGAATAGAAGGAAATGTCTTAGGACCCAAAGCTGTCAATTTTGCCTTTATTTGAAGTACCCTAAACTCATTGACTGTGCCAAAGAGAGTCTAAAACTTCCCCCACATATAAAGAGGAGTATCACAACTATCAAGATGAAAGAGTAAAATTTATGAAACATGTAGAGAAATCAAACCCGTGGACTCATCCATTGTGTTCCTGTGTTGCATGACCTCATAAGGGTGAGTCAAACCTCACTGAGTGGCATCTAAAAAAGACCATAACCCTCGCGACCTGAGAAGATGAGACATATGGGATTTCCACAAAAAAAATTATGTGGAGTGAGAATCTCAACTACTGTTGAATCTACAATTGTTGCACTACTCTGACTGTTTAATTATCAGTTATCTTTCAGAACTAGATACAAGATGTAGAAGGGTTTGTATTTTTATATTTTTGACTATTCTATTTTTTCTGAAATAAATAATAACAAGAAAGTAAAAAACACCCCACCCCACAAAAATAAATACCAAACCATAGAACAAACAGAAAAATCTAAAAGGAGATATAGTGCAAGATCAGATTGAATGAGAAAATACCTGATCAAATTTCACAGAAAATAATCCTCAAATTTGAGTAGGTATCATCAAGAGCTTTTCAACACCTATTCATGAGCAAAAAATGGAGTGTGTATGCACATTCTGAGGGTCTGAGAGTGTAGAAAAGAAGTCCTATCTTTGACTAGAAAAAAGGGACAAAAAAAACCAAAAAAAATTGATGAAACCTCTAGATTGGAATAGAGGTTAGAAAGATCTTTTTGACGATATATGGAAGTCTAGAAAATATGTCTGTTTGCTGCAGTTATGAGGAAAAAACCACCAAGATGTTAAAACAACTTTGAAGAAAAAAATTAAGCCCCCTTAGGGCTAAAAATGGTTGGTGGCTAGTCACATGCTGCTCAGCCCTGGATGATAGTGTTGGGGTGGTGCAGTGGGTCCACAATGGCATTGGGGACAGCCCCCAGGTTGTGCGACTGTAGAGGGGAGTTCTTGTGGCATAGAGGTGGCCTGTTGGTGGCGTGGTTGTAGAG
>MU223676.1:969620-989128 GCA_018584345.1 Thuja plicata | reverse complement strand
TGTACTATGTATTCATTTGTGGGAGAGACCAAGGCTATTCAAGCTTATTTAAGAGCTCTTAGAAATACTCAAAAGTTTGGGAAGAAATGTGGTCTTGTAAAAGGATTGGGTGTAGGATTTACATATGAATTAGTGTTTGGTGTGTGCATTGCTTCTTTGGTAATGCAGATGTCCTTTTCAGACATGAAGAAACCAATGGTGGTGAAGCATTCACAACCATTTTCAATGTCATTATTAGTGGAATTTATCTTGGTCAAGCAACTCCAAACTTGGGTATATTTGGCAAGGGGAATGCAGCTGCATATAACATTCTTAAAATGATCAAGCAGAAGCCAACTATCTTTAATTTTAAATGTTGATACTATTGCAGTGTTGCAAAATGGAAAATTTGTAGAAAGAAATTCACACCAGGAATTGGTTTCGAAAGGGAAAGATGGGGCATATTTTGCTCCTTTGAAGCTGCAAGAAGTCACAGAAGGTGAACCTACATGTCAAAGATACATAGGAATTAAAATAAGAAACATTCTCAGTGTTGCAATGAAGACAGAGCCAAAAGCCAAAAACATATAATACATAGAGAAAGTTGATACAGATCTTGAGGGTTTCCATACTAAACGCACTACCCACAAGAGGGTTTTTCTTCATTATTTCTTGCCTGGCCACAGATATCTCCTCAGATGCCTTTCCCCGTAGAGATTCCTGGTCTACCTAGTTAAACCAAAGGTGAGGAGGGGCCTGCCTAGTGCCATAGTAGGGCTTTCGATTATTGCTCACTATGAACTTAATCACTATGAACAATGACTTCATTCCATTTCATTGGCTATTTGACATTGATCGGCCTGGCATTCATTCATTCATTGGCTAGGAGCACTATCATTCTGAGATGTTGAGATCTCCTTGTCCAACATACAAATTACCCACGGCTTGCTCTCAGTGCTATTGAAGATAGAAATGACCAACAGTTTCTTTTTTTTTTTCTTATATCCCATTAACATCGCAATTGCGATGTTGTCATGTTATAATTGAAAAAAAAAAGCCAAAACCACATAAAATTTTCCCGCCGTCGCAATTTCACCCCAAATCTATTAGTGTCAGCTCTTTCCATGATCCCTGTCCTGTTTTGTCATTTACTGGTTGTACCTCTTCAACTGGCTGTATCTTCTTCATACTTGCAGATCTGATCACACTGTCTTAGAATTAGCATGTAAACATACTCATAAGCTTATCTTCAAAGGCACATATCATTTGGATAACATATGAACACACGCTAATCAAAACTATAATAGTCTGTTCCTTGCTTTGTCCTATTTTCTGTACTTAGCCAATTTCTGATATTCTGATAATGTGTGCTGACTTCAAAACTTCATATGACTTTTTTTCCATAATGACAACACTAATTAGAGTCATATACTTCAGTATAGTCAAATTTCCAACATCCTTCACATGGGAAGTAGACACTTCATCTTCAAAGATGAATACCTGAGTTCGTGACACCCATATGGGCCTTCTACCAAATACAATTGATGGTAGTATAAATTCAAAGAATATATAAATGGAACATGCAAAGTATATGTATTAGTCTTCCCTACATTGGGAAGTAATTAATTAATTATTCTCCAAATTGTATTTTGTGAAGTAAATTTATAGAAATTCTCAAAATACAAGCTACAAGGTGTAAATGGTGGTTTAGGTTTAATTCTAATCTTTCTCTTTCTTTATTAGAGAGGGGAGGTGTTGATGGGACTTTGTGACTGGTCTCATCAATAGAGGAAGAGTTTTCACCGGGTACCGGGGTACCGACCAACTTTTCCTATAAAGGTTGTCTGGGGAATAAATTCTCCAGTCCTTAAAGCACTTTAGTGTTGGGTCTCAACAGTGCGGGGAGCTAAGCTGGGTGTGTGACTATTTTTGTTCTGGGGGATAGCTTCTTTTGACTCATCTTCTCTCAGGATTTCATTAATGGGTCAGGTTTTCCTGCAAGCACGCATTAATTTACCAAAAAAAGAGAAAAAAGATATGCCAGAGTTAGGAGTTTGTTACTTCTACTTATAGTCATTCCACATGTTTCTAACATCAACAATGCTCTAATGAACTACACTAAATACTGAATGCATATAGAACCATCAGTTCATACATATTCAATAGTAGGGGAAAATAAGATCATCTAATCTAATAAATCACCAGAGCAAAGGACATCAGAAACATACATCACAAAAAGAATATTGTTAACTTAGAGATCAGAAGGCCAAAAACATCACTGCTAGAAACTTCTTCCTTCTTCATTAACATATTGTTCTAGCATCACTGTTATGTACATCAATGACCCTGAGAGAGAATCTACCTACTAAGAACTACCAAGCATTGAGCTCTGCAACTACTAAGAAACAAAATGCTAAATGCTAATAGTATTGGACTACAAAATCATCAATTTTGCCGACCCTTGAAATGAGGTTAGACTTATTATTTATACACATAACTTTCCCTAAAACTTAACCTAATCGAACTGTACACTCAACATTAAAATAAAATATACGGTGGCCGATACTACCTGCACCATTTACAATCACCTCTAAAAGAGTAGAGGTTTGAGAGATCGGTAGAAGAAGACAATAAGAAAGGATGGAAAAATCAGTCTCAAGAGGAGCGCCAGAGAAAGAATAGAAGAAATATGATTTTCCTAGATTTTGAGGCTACATGCCTCATTAATGAAAAATGTGGCACACTATCTTTGATGTACCAGGTAGTTAATGCTGGAGCGGTGCTATGGGAAGATCACCTGTTAGGGCCCTCCTTCGAACTGAAATGTCTTATTGGGGTCACCTACTTGCTGACACCCTTATTAGTTGTTGGATAATGACTACTCGGCTTTGGGAAACCTAGACACAGGTCATAGAAAGAATACAAAACTGTTGGATCTAGGATTTTGAAGTCCAAGAGCTTACTCTCAAAGAATAAGGAATGTTAAAAAATACACCTTTATGGTGAAAAGCCCCGGTATCCAGAGAACTTTATTGTCCCTTGTTGTTCTTGAATGCCTCCAAAATTTGGCTAATGCCATCTCCATATATGTCCCTAATATTGTTCCAATGGTCATGTAAATTTCCAAATTTCTCTTCATTATTACCGGCCCCGTCCCAGAATTCATCTACTAATTTTATGGAGTCATGAGCTTGGAGCATCATCTTAGATATTCTTGATAATTTCCCTTTGTTGAAGTCTCCAGAAGACTATTACCAGGACTTCATCAGCTCATCATATATACTGAGGACATAATCCTCCAAGGCCCAAGTTCCAGTAGTGAAGGGATCAACTGGTGAAACCCTTCCAATGAATGCTTTATACAGGTCAAAAAGATACTGGACCACTGTGACCTTCTCTTTTAGGGTCGTGACCAGTTGCTTCCTTACCTCAATCTTGAGGCCAAGTCTGGAGTAATGGGCCCTAAGGAATTCGAAGGATTCATCTACCAAAATTCCTTCCTTGGTAATGGCCTCTTCCCTAGAGTTTATTATTTCTTCTAATCCAGTCCTCCACCCTTCATACTTCTCTAAGTTCCCTTCCCATAGGAAAATGGCAATGTTTACTTGGCCCAAGATATTATTGGGAAAGTAAAGGTCCTAGAGTGACACCTCTAAAAATTTCCTTACAACCTTAATCTGCTCGATGATCCATCCATCTAGAGCCTGTGCCTTCTTCTTCATGGCCTGAAGAGCATCCATGTCACCCTGTGGAAGTAGTGGTTTGGAGGTGGAGGCTTTTGGACAAATTTTGGTGAGTGGCTGTGTAAGTTTTGCTAGAAGTCCAAGGATATTTTCATTTTTCTCTCTTTCCTCCTTTAACTTCAGTGCCTATTTGTCATACTAGGATTCAACTGCCCGTGTTCCCTCTCTTAGCAGGTCTAGCTCACCATGCTTATTTATCCTCCCTAGAGGCACCTCTGTGATTGCATAATGTTCGACCCTTATTGTTACTACATTTTTATCTGGGGGAGGGGTTGCAACTATTGCAACTATGCTTCCTCCTAGACGAGTCTGGAGGGTATGGACTGTCATGGCATTTTTGGGCTTCTTAGCCTCTTCATTTTGGGCCATCATCTCGACCAAGGAGAGGGGAACACTTGTCACCATCGGGGCCTTTCTCTTTCTAGATTCCACTAGCCATTGTGGCGGCTATGGCAGTTTTGTCTCTAAGGCTTGAGTGTTGGGACCTCCTTCTGAGTTTAGAGGTGCATTCCCCGTATCTATAGTTTCATTGCACTCTCTTTCTTTTTCCTGTTCCTGTTCGTGCTCTCCGGAGGCATCAATGTATTTGGCCCTAGTGGTGTCCTTATCTGTGATGTCAGGAACCTCATCTTTTCTAGCACTAGCATCACTTGTATCAACAAGAATTTCCCAATCTTTCTCAACATCTATTAAACTAACATTTATATCTTCGGGGTTCTTCCCCTCATCCTGCTACTGCTTCTCACCCTTAGCGTCATTCACTAGGACATCCATTTCTTTAGGCACATCCTCCGAAGGAGGTGGAGGTATATGGCCAATGTTTTACTATGGCCGCTGAGACCACCTTACCAAATCTCATACCCTGAGGCAATGGATCACCCGAAGTAATTGATGGTGTTTGGAGCATAACGGTAGGGGGTACGATTGATCCTAGGGGTTTGGTTTACCTAGTTGTTGGTTTCTCATTAGTTGTTTTCCTTGAACCTATCTCAGTCCCCTGGACTCATCTTTCATCCTGTTTGGGTTCCTTTTGTGTTTCTTCTTGTTCCAGTTCCCAGACCCCTTTTTCTGAGACCACTTCCTTTTTTGGGATCTTCCCCTTGTTGGAGATTATCTCCACCTCTTGTGCAGCTATTTCTTCTACTTCCTTCCCTATCTCCCCGTGTAGGTTCATGAGTTCATCTATCCTTAAGATGTCATTGAAGTTGTTGTGCAGGGGGGGGAGGTCTCTGAGAGGTCATCAAATTTGGGGGAGTCCGAACTGACTTCCACAATGGGAACATTGGGCATGCCAGGGCCCATGTTTGTGCTTGAGGGACTGGCTACCTTCTACTTGTTCTTTCTTTGTAATGGGGCCCCGACATCCATAATATATAAAAATTTCACCTCGGTAAATGTTCGCCTACTCATTAGTGCCACCAATGAAGGGGATCCCGTCGTGCGTGCATATCCCACTAGGGTTGCTAGGAGACTGTGGGAAAATTGGGCGCTTATCTTTTGACTTGTCAACCTAGATGCCTCCATCTATATCTGTATTTTCTCCATCATGGGGAGCAGACCCTAGGAAGGCACTTGGGTCAGGGTACTTTATTTCTTCTTCCCCTTGCTTCTTCTTGATCCAACAGTTCTGGAGGTCGAAGCAGACACCCAAAAAATTGGACCCTTACGGGTGCTCCTCAGACACACCCTCTCAAAATATCTATGGCTATTATCAATGATGCGGTGACTCACATATTCAATTGTTAAGTTCTCCAAGGTGTCCCAATCCACTAGAGGGAGATCCAACTTGTCGATCTTGTCTTCTTTTTATGATGGGTCCTCTACAGGGCCATCATCTGTAAAGTCTTTCCAGAAGCCCCGAAGGCTGAGGGCCTTCATTAATCCTTTGGATATCTAGGAGTATTTCTGGACCCAAAGATCAAAACTATCCTGGCAATCTGCCCAAAAATCTTTGACGTTAACTTTATGTGGCACGGATGCCCGGGGTAGCGCTTCTCTTATCTTTCCTACTAGATCAAAATTTCTTCTAGTAAGGTGGAATTACGCTATTCCTAGACTCTTCAGCTCATTTTTGGCTTCCTTAGCCGTTGTGAGATTGCAAGAATAGTTCTCGCAAACAACTGGGAATGGAATACATGTGACCTTCTTCAACGCTAAGAATGTGTGGAGCTCCAGGATTTACCTGCAGAACTCCAAAAGAATAATCCCATCCCTGCAATGCTTGGGGAGTAGGTAGGGTTGCCCGGAGAAGCCTGTCACCCAAATGTAAGTATGTTTCTAAAATTGGTTAAATAATTGCCATAAGTGCTCACCAATTTTATCTCCTCCTATGATAACTGGTACCTGGTGTCTCGAGTGACTCTCAAAATGTTGTGGTAAATGAACACATCATTTACCCTGCAAAAATTGGGGAAGCTATGTTCCTACTAAACCTGGGGATAATGCTCCCATGGAACCGACCGGCTGGGACCATTCCTGAGAATGACCACTATCTGTTGGGCTAGTGCCCACAATATGTATGAAGTCATGTAGAACTTTGAATTTAGGAGGACATTCTTCAACTGGAAGTCTACATGGTTGGTGATGATGGTAGCCCAGTCAAAGGTCTAACTATGGGTGGTGATGCAGTAGAGAAAATAATACATCCATGCAAAGATGTCTCTAGCATGGGGCTCTCTAAAGAGCTTGCACAAAAATAATATTCTCGCCTGAATGCATTCTTTAAAGTCTCTGCGGGGAATCTCCAGCTTCATCTTCTTATAGTCCCTTCTTAGGGACTTCATCCAGCGAGTATTGAGATGTTGTCGGGCAAGGAGAGAGATTTCCTTGAACTCCTTGAGTGATATAGACTAGGAGATAAAAATGGATCCCTTGAACTGGGGGGTTCCCATCCCCAAAGAAAAAGTGGTGGCGTCCAGATTGACAATGGCCGCTAGGCAGTGGAATGGTAAGGATCGGCAAGAAAAACAACCTGGGTGGGAGCATTGTAAAGCATTTCAAATTGGAGGATTAGCTCCAGTGCTTGCACTGAGAAGGGGAAACATGTAGCTTTGATGATGCCAGAGGCAGCAAGATTCTTTTCCATATCACCTCTGGCAGCCCTCTATTGGTACATGGTTTGAACAAGGCTATGCATTTCATCCCATAGTCCGGGCTCGGTATCTATGATTTCTTGCAGCTTGGAGTCCACTTTGAACCCCATAAGAACACCATCCCTCAAGTATTTAGACATCAATGGAATCTTGGACAACATCTTTTTTCCTTTTTCTTTGGTGGCTGCATGAGTGGAGGTAGTCGAAAGCTCCAGAATTCTAGGAGGATTTATTACTTCAGACATATTGATGGATTACCTAAAACTTGCAAGACCAAAGAATAGTCAATACATATAATATGACTAAAATACACTTTATGCACTCTGAGGAATTCACTGCCATCTTGCACCTGTTCAAAGAATATTAGTACGCATCAAAATCCTGGGGTATAAAAGTTTGCAAGGATTGGATTCTAATCAACACCCAGAGACTCTGGGAAGTTTAGACAAAAAAATAGGCTGAAGACCCAAGGAATTATCAGCACCCAGAGTTTGGAGAAACTAGCCATTATCGACATGACTGGGTAGCGAGCCACACCTGGCTAACATGGGTTGTCACGTGGGCACGTGACAGATGGTGTAAAGACTCTTAATTGTGACAAGTGGGATGACATGAGGGAAATGAATTGTAAATGGGATGTCTTTCGAATTCTCACTTATGGGGAATCAATCCCACCATTAAGAAGAAAAGATAGAAGAGAGAGAAAACTACCATGGCTCGAACAAGCAAGGTGCCAATTTTGAGCCAGGTGAACACCATGCCGATGAGCTCCAAATTCAGTTTTCAACTCCCAGGGCATGATGATATTTCCATAGGAAGGCTCACCAGGATAATATACAAACCTAAATGTACATGGGAAAGATAGAAATGACACCATCTACAGGAACTACAACACTCTACAGAAGGGACTCAATAATTCATAGTAGGAAGATTTCCCATTTACAACAAGTCTGAAACTTCTACACATGGACTCGCAAGAAATCACAATATCTACACTAGAATAAATTACTTACAGAGTGGAAAAGCATGAGGAAGGTAGAAAACCTTCTTGTGGAGCCATCCCACAAATGGGAGGCAAAAACTAGACCAGAAAGAGAAGCAATAATGAAAGCAAGGACAAAGCGGAAACAAAACAAGCCCAAACACAAAAAAAAAACTAGGAGGAGAGCCGAAGGGCCTACCTTAACACATGAAGGAACGAAGGGTGAGGAGCATAGGAGGCACTCTTCAACTAGTTTTCCTTGAAATGACCATGAACACAGCATCGTTAATCATCATTTAAGCACTGTTAATCACCGAGAGCAATTCACACTTAATCATTGTTTTATCAGCTTAATCGCTCTGGGTAATCACTCTGGATAATTTGTTCATGGTAAATGTGAAAGTGACAGGTAGATCTTATTTATACCCTTAGGTTAAAAACATGTTTCTTTCTTCCACAAACCATGAGAAAGGCAAATCTCCAGACCCTGGGCCTTGGGATTCCATACAACCACACCCTCTAGCAGAAGAGGAAATGGCGATAGAGAATCCTGGAGTCCAGAATTTGGCTAGAACAAGGAAGAAAAAAACTCTGGGGCCGAGCCTCGGGGCAAAGAGAACCAAAAAGAAAAGAAAATGACCCTTGTGGAAGGAAAGGGTGGAGAAAAACAAGAGGAAAAGAAACAAGGAAAAAGCAAAAAAGGGGACCCAATATTTTTCCTACAAAGTGTAGGAACGGGTATGCAGGGCATGACAAATGGTGACTCATTGGGATGAATGGCTTAGCACATTCAATAAATTCAGAATCTCTGGTTAGTAAAATTGGAATTAATCTTTACGTGGGGCATTCTGTTTGCCAGGTGTGAGGTGTATGAGAGAATCTGACTCATCAATGATTCAATCCTTTGGTATTTCATCAGCTAGGAGGTGTGTGCTTTGAAAGAAAATCAAGTCAATGATCTTTGGGAGAAGTAGAGAGGAGGCAGTAAATACATCATACCAAAGTCATCATATCTTGCATGTTTCCCCCACATACCAGAATTCTCTATTCTTCAGTTCTTTTTTTTTCTTTTGAAAATGGGAATGCGGTACTCCTTTCCCCATGAACCTTAAGCTTAGCTAATTTTCATGGTTGTACTTCTTTCACCTTGCCATCTAATTCATATTTTCCAAATAGGAGAGAATGTTTCAAACCCAGGATATTTTTATGATTTTCAGACTTGGCTGACAACTAGTACAACCAATCTTCCCTCAAGGGTCATGCGATTACTTGCTTCTTAGATTTTCTATTAACCGATATTCAGACTATCAAGATATAAATCTGATGAAGATTACTCATAGCCTATTACCATACTCACAAAACAACTCTGGAGTGCAGACAAATTCCACCATTCTAACAATAGATTCCAAACTACCCGAGATGCATAAGGTACCGTTCCAGGGACTGCATTTCATCTGATGTATACCTATCCATAAGAAGAAGGCAACACACTAGGAACCTGAAAAACAAACACAAAACAAAACAAAACAAAAGAAAACAAGAAAAAGGAAGGCGGTTTCGGAGGACAACTGACAAACTATTTACAAGGCCAAGGCACTCCCAAGGAGCATAGTGAAAGGTATTTACAAGCAGCAATTTTACATATAGTAAGGAAAACTTACCACCTACCTCATTCAAAATAGTGCTTGAGAAACTGTCCATTAACAGGAAATGGGATGGCTTCTCCGGTCATGGTACTGAAGCGATAAGTATTTTCCCCGCAGATCTTAGAAATTAGATATGGTCTAAGCTAGAGCCTTTGGAATTTGGTGTGTTTTCCTTTCTTCTCCTAGGCCTTTTCCCACAAAAGGACCAGGTCTAAAAAATGAAAGGCCTTATACTGGGCTCTCTAGTCAAATGATAGATTAACTACTACTTGATGATGTGCAAAGTGTTCAAGTGCCCCATCTCTTTGTTCCTCCATTCTCACAAGGTTCAGAAGTTGAACCTCCACAATGTTATCCCAGCTATTGAATTCTTGCATAAATTGTAAGACTGGGATTTGTAAGTTGTTAGGGAATACTAGATTCTGGTTGTAAGCTAGGTGAAATGGGGAAGTCCCAAGGTCTTCCTTTATTCTGATGCAATCAGCCTAGAAAGAGAACCTAAGCTTTTGGTGCCAGTCCTAGGAGTTTTGTTCTAACAAGTGTTTGATCACCTCCAATAGATTTTTATTAGTGGATTTAGTCACACCATTACCCTATGGGTAGTATTTGATAGAGAAATTTAAGATGATCTTCCTTTCATAGGTCCATTCAAGCAATTGTGCCAAAGAAAATGTCAGACCATTGTAACATATTATAGAAAATGACATTCTGAAATGGGTGACTATGTTTTCTTCCATGAATTTAATAACTACATCTGCCATGTTGTTTTTACAAGGAATCACTTCAAACTACCGGGTGCAGTAATCGGTAGTAGTCAAAATGTACCGGTGGTTGGTAGATGAGTTGGGGTTGATTTCCCTGATAAATTCAAACACCCATTGGCCGAAGGGTCAAACTTCAAAGACTGGCTGCAAATGCATGGCCGGCTTCCACTCACGATGTGTTGCTTTTTGGAAAGTGTGGCACTTCCTTACATGAGTATACACATCCTTAAATATTAAGGGCTAGTAGTATCTAGCCTGAAGAATCTGGTGGGCAGTGGGATCAGCTGATCCATGCCCAGTTCCAAACTGCCTGTAAAATTCTTTAATTATTTTAGCATCTTGGTCTGTGTCTATGCACCAGAGGTATATCCCTTCATAGTTCCTATGAAAAAGAGTTCTTTTTTTGAGAAATAGATACACCAGATTGGTATACCATGGGTCTTGGGTGACAGACTCCACTATGTAAGTTTTCCATTTAATGCTTGGAGTTCCTTCCGCCATTGCTCTACATAGTCCTTGGCCTTAGACTATCTTCATGGGTTGCATTTCTAGGTCATACTCTTGGAGGATGGCCATCCATTTCTCATGGCATTCACCCAGTTCACTCTATAGTAGTAGAGATTTCACAGCCTAGTCCAGAATGATAGCATACACTTTACTCTGAAGAATATAGTGCTGGAATTTATTCATAGCCTAGACAAGAGCAAATGCCTACTTTTCCAGAGATGAATATTAGACTTTGATGTTCTTGAAGGGGAAGCTCATGAAAGAAATAGGTCATTCTTGCCCTTCAACTTTCTGGGTTAGGACCGCTGCTACGGAAAGCAGTGAAGTGAAGGAGTATATGTTGAATGTAAGGGAATAGTCCATACTTTCTAGGACTGGTGCCTCCACTATGGTTTTCTTGATTTCAAAAAATGCCCGCTTCACTTTGGGGCTCCACTCAATCTTTGTGTCTTTCTTCATCATATCATTGATTGGTTTTACTATCTCAACAAATCCTGTAGTGAATCACTGGACAAATTTTATCTTTCCAAAGAAAGATCTCATTTCTTTCTTAGTGCTCGATATCTATAGATTTAGCAGTGCTTCAACTCTCTTGGGGTCAATGGATATACCCTTCTCAAAGATGATATGACCAAGAAGCTTCCCTTTAGTGACCTCGAATATACATTTCTTAGGGTTGAGGGAAATTCTATATCGGCGACATCTCTCATAAATTTGAGCAAGGTGGGTAGAGTGATCACGCCTGTCCTAGGAAAAGATAGTCAAATCATCCATGTAGATGATTATGCATCTATTTACTAGGCCTTTGAATGCAATGTCCATGTCCTTTAGAAATATTGCCCCTGCGTTAATAAGGCCAAAGGGCATTCTTCGGTGTAAAAATTTTCTCCACTTGGTGGTAAACACCATTTTGTCTCTATCTTTATACTTAACCATGACCTAGTTATACCCGGAATACCCATCTAGGAAGGACATCATTTGGGATCCGTTAACAATTTGTAATACCTCATCCAAGAAGGGGAGAGGGTGATTATCATTTTTAGATGCCTTGTTCAAATTGTGAAAGTCAACAAAGGTGGATCTCACCATTCTTATTCTACATAGGGAAAAGGTTGGAAACCTAGTTTGTGTGCCGGATAGGAAAGATAATCCGGGTTGATGGCAGTTTCTAAACCTCTTGATGAATTAGAGGTTCTATAAATGGGTTTACCAATCTTTGCTTTTACTAGAAGGGTTTAGCATCTGGTTTCAATGGGATAGTATGGGTCATGATAGATGTGTCATAGGTCTTCAGATCCTCATACCCCCATTTGATTGTATCAATGTATTCTTGGAGAACCACAAGAATCTTCTCCTTCTCCTATGGGGAGCAAGAGGTACCGATAAGTACATTTTTTTCTTCATCAGCCTGGTTGATGTTGACCTTTTTGAATTTTCCTCCCTCAGAGGAGGATGATATCTTCTCTCAACCCTGAGGGTCCGAGTCAAAGATGCATTCAAGATCTACCATCCCCTTTGGGATGGTGTTGGTTGGCAAGTCAATAATCTCATCATCTTCTTCACCCTGCCTGGTATTGTCATGATCTCTTTCTTCCACTATCTGATCCTCGAAGACACAAACATTGGCCATGAAGGCCAAAATATGTTTATCATCCTCAAAGACCTTAAAGTGAGTGATATTGTCTGGGATGAACAGGGTGGGGACCATCTCAATAGAAAACTTCCAGAGATGGGAGCTAGCCATTGGTTCAAGGGTGCTGGCAGACACAACAAGGGCATCCAGGATATAATTTATTTTCCAGGGAATAAGCTCGATGCCAAAAGAATCAAAATCATCAATGAGACTCCATGCCTGGTTGTAGTATGTGGCCAACCTTTTGTAGTATGTGGCCAACCTTTTTTTGTGATAAGTATATTCGATCTAGACTTTCTTAACGATCAACTCTGAATCACTCATTTCTCAGAGGCGGGTGATTCCTTTTCTCAGTGAAAATAGGAGTCTGAGGACCAAGGCCTCATACTTTGTGATGTTATTCATGCAGTTAAACTATATCCTGTAAGATGCAATGAAGGATTTCCCCCATGGGTTGATCAACTCCATTCTAGCCCCACAACCTTGTTTAGACTGGGATCTTTCAAAGTTCAAGGTCCATAAGTCATTGTTCATTTTCTGGGGTTGGGAAGGTGAAGTGGTATTTGGATTCATTTTGGGAGGGTGGGAAGGAGTCTCCTCTAGCTGTGATGGCATGTGGGTGAGGTTTATCTCTGGAGAAGTCTGTGGTTGGGATTCCTAGATAGGTGGCACCTTGGGTGTACCATCAAAATGATTGCTGGGTCCAGGAAAACATGCTTTGTGTTCTTTCTCCTAGAGGGCATTGATATGGCGGGTAGTAGTGGCGATGAAAGGCTCACACTCTAGTTTAGAATTTTTTTGATAATGTACCTGATACAAAGTGTTAGACAAGAGTGTGTTAGGAGTTGCTATGTTACCTTGTGAGTTAACCTCACCTCTCAATTTTTCATCTAGGTCCCAAATTCTCTGAACAAATATGGGATCCTCTTGTGGAGTGAAATCAAATGTGAGGATCTCAAGGGGTTGGTATACCCTGAGAGAAGTCTCATCAAAAAGGACTTCATTTACCCTGCTGACTTTGGTGAGGACCTACTTCATCCTAGGTTCACTTTCTACTCGGATTTGGTTAGACTTCCCCTCCCAGAGGAGCCACAAGTGGGAGAATTCTGTGAAGAAATACACATTAAGGGCCTTACACTAATTCTGACAAACAACATCCCATAAGTTTCAGGGATGTCCACCACTTGGATTTTTATTATGCTTGATATCTGGGGGTCTTGGATGAGCTAAATCTAGACATTCTTCAGCTCACCTACCATTTTTACAGTAGTTTTGTCCATTTGGACTACTGCGCCTTTGGATGGAGTGGGAAAGAGTCTAAGCTTCAGGAATATAGATAAGTGCATGACATTTCCCAAAGCATTGGATTCTACCAATAAATTGTGTAGGTTCTTCCCTTGTATGTTTAGGCCTAGTAGGAAGGGAGGATCCTCTGTGTTTCCCCAGAAGATAGTTGCATTGGCATTGTCAAATGTGACAGTCTTTGGTGGGTAGTTGATAGCTTCTGGATTTCCCAAGAACTTCAAAAGAGACAACCTCTGCTCAGGACAGTTCAGTAAGACCTCTAACAAGGTCATGGAGGTGGTGGTTCTTTCTAATTCCTTAGTGATGTCAAACCTCTCCCCGGGTAAATTTGGCTTCCCTTGGGTTTGTCCTTGGCTTGGTTAGAGCTAGGTCCTTTCAGTGAGGAAGAGCGATCCGTTGTATTATCCCAGGGAGGGGTATCTTTGGGAGGTATTGATGTGTAAACTGGTCCTTTACCATCCTCACTCTGAGTGTTGTAGGGAGTTCATGGGATGGTGAAGGCATTGGCCTCAAAGGCTAGGATAGATTCATCAAATAACACCTACAATTTGGGTTCTTCCTCGTCCTCTATGTCTGTCCCAAAGAAGTCAGTCTCACAGCTGAAGGCATTGTGAGTAGGCTCTTACGCAGATGTTTCCAGAGGAGTATGATTGACAATTTGTTGTCTATCCAACTTGAAGATCATGATGATATTCTCAAGTGTTGCACAGTTCCCCTCAGAATGGGAGCCGTTGTCATCCAATCTACACCAGTTTGCCAGGTGGTGGAATTCTACAAGTTGTGCAAAATGACTGGGTGCAACACCACCCTGAGTGGTGTTTTTGTTTGATGGAGGACCTCTGGGGTCCGCATTATTATTCCATTTTTGTTGATTGGGCCAAGGCCCATTGTTATATTTTCTACCTCTGGAGTTGGTATTTCCCTGTCTCACGAAAATATTCCCCCTCTAGGGACTAGAGTTGTGGGGTGCAAAAGGCCCCACCTTCAGTTGTCCCATGTCTATATTCAAGGAACACACCAATCGACGGAGGGATTCAACCTCGGTGGATAGCTGGATGTTCATGTCACAGTGTGACGGTTGTTGTGGCTAGTTCTCGGGGAAAGTGACAACAACTCCCAGAGTTAAGGACTGCAATCCTCCAGCCACGGGTGACTGGAAGAAAGGTACTCTGGAGGGTTGTGATAGTGGTTTTTGTATTTGGTGTGGCTGGTTCCAGGGAATGAATTCTAGGCCTGGTATTTTTTGGGGTTGCAATGGATAAATGTACCAGGCCTGCTAGTCTATCGAAGGTGGTGGGCCCGTGGCCATCTTCAGGGCGCCCATTGCTGGATTGGGGTTCTATCCCCTGGTATTAGAAGTTACATTGGGTATCATGTTGAGAGGTGTCCTTTTTCCATTTCCACAGGGAGATTTTCTCAAACCATAGGACAACTCCAGGGCCAGGTTGTAAACTTTTTCCATAGTATCTCGATCATTCGCGGTAGTGGTTCTCCAAAGGAGAGTGGCGAAAATGGGGTCCAGAGCATTCATATATGTCTGGATGGTGACATCAATGTATAGGATGAAGGGGCCTATGCACCACTTCAAGGAAGGTTGGAACTGATGGATGAATGTCATGACGGGTTCATCTGGTTCCTTCTTGATGGAGATAAACTGGCTGTGAGACCACACCTAGTCCATGTGAATGCGGAAGGCTGCCAGGAAGGCTTCTTTCATATCCCGCCAACTATTGATGGAGTTGGCTGGTAAGTTGAGGCACCAGTTTAACTTGTTCTGTCCTAAGGATAGATGAAATATTTAGGTCACAACGTCCTTATGTTAGACCCAGTGTTGGTTCATGGCATCCTTGTAGGCCTGGAGATGTTCTTCCATAGTTCTAGGGCCTAGCTGCTCATATCTGGGGTAGATCTTCTATGGATGTGGAGGAAGATTGTTGGTAGCACCGGGGAACTACCCCATGGGGGACCCAGTATTATTAAAGTAATTTTCCATCGGGGGTGTTTGATTTTGGCTAGGTGGAGTGTTATTCCCTGTGATTATCTAAGGAGCTTGGGTATTCTAAGGTGTCGCAAATCCCTAGAAAAGGTTAGCAAGTTGCTTGGTCTTCGCAGTCCTTTTGTTTTGACCGGGAGGCTGGAGTTCAACAAAAATTTTGAGGTTTGGATCTGATCAAAGGATTCTTTCAAAGCACGTGAATGAAAAAGACCCAATCCTGCTAAAAGCTTGATTCCTAAAACTATGGCTTGGGGAGCCCTCGGGTGGTGTGAAATCAAAATATTCTGAAGGGGATGAGCTCATGCCCTCCTTCAAGCGCATGTTTCTATTGATAGGAATTTGTGACCAGTCTCATCAACAGAGGAAGAGTTATCACCGGATACTGGGGTACAGGCCAACTTCTCCTATAAAGGTTTTCTAGGGAATAAATTCTCTAGGCCTTCAAGAACCTGAGTGTCAGGTCTTGACAGTTGGGAGAGCTAAGTTGGGTGTGTGATTTTTTTTTTTTGGTGGGATAGTTGGTTTTGACTCATATTCTCTAGGGATTTTGTTATTGGGTAAGGGTTTCCTAGAAGCATGCATTAATTTACCAAATAAAGACAAAAAGATATGCTAGAGTTAGGAGTTTGTTACTTCTACTTATAGTCATGCCACATGCTTCTAACATCAACAATGCTCTAATGAACTACACTAAATACTGAAGGCATACTGAACCATCAGTTCATACATATTCAATAACAGGGGAAAATAAGATCATCTAATCTAATAAAGCACCAGAGAAAAGGACATTAAAAACATACAACACAAAAGAGTATTGTTAACTTGGAGATCAGAAAGCCAACAACATCATTATCAGAAACTTCTTCTTTCTTCATTAACAAATTGTTCCAACATCACTGGTGTGTTCAACGATGACCCCAAGAGAGCATCTACCTACTAATAACTACTGAGCATAGAGCTCTGCAACTACTGAGAAATGAAATGCTAAATTCTAATAGTATTGGACTACAAAATCATCAATTTTGCCAACCCTTGAAATGAGGTTGGACTTATTATTTATACACATAAATTTCCCTAAAACTTAACCTAATCTAGTTGTATAGTCAACATTAAAATGCAATATCCGGTGGTCGGTACTACCTACACCACTTACAATCACCTTGAAAAGAGAAGAGGTCTGACAGATCAGTAGAAGAAGACAAGAAGAAAGTATGGAAGAATCAGTCTTGAGAAGAGTGGCGAAGAAAGAATATAAGAAATACGATCTTCCTAGAGTTCGAAGCTACATGCCTCATTAATGCAAAATATGGCTCACTATATTTGATGCACCAGGTATTTAATGCTAGAGCAGTGCCTTCAGAAGATCACCTATCAGGGCCATCCCTCAAACTAACATGCATTATTAGGGTCACCTACTTGTTGACACCCTTATTAATTGTTGGATAATGATCGATCAACTCCAGGGAACTGGGACACGGGTCATCAAAAGAATACAAAATTGTTGGATCTGAGATTCCAAAGTGCAAGAGCTTATGCTCAAAGAATAATGAATATTCAAGAATATACCTTTGTGACAAAAATCCTTGGAATTCAAAGAACTTTAACGTCCCTTGTTTTTCTTGAATGCCTCCAAAATTTGGCTAATGCCATCTCCATCTATGTCCCTAATGCTATTCTACTGGTCATGGACAATTCCTAATTTCTCTTCAATATAGTTGGCCCCATCCCAGAATTCATCTACTAATTTTATGGAGTCATGAGCCCAGAGCATCATCTTAGATATTCTTGAGAATTTCCCTCCATTGAAGTCTCAGACAGACTGATACCGGGACTCCATCAGCTCATCATATTTACTGAGGACATATTCCTCTAGGGTGCAAGTTCTGGTGGTGAAGGGATCAACTTGTGAAACCCTTCCAATGAATGCTTTGTACAGGTCCATAGGATACCGGACCACCATGACCTTCTCTTTTAGGGTCGTGACCAGTTGCTTTCTTACCTCAATCTTGAGGCCAAGTCTGGAGTACTGGGCCTGGAGGAATTCGAAGGATTCCTCTACCAAAATTCAAGCCTTAGTAATGGCCTCTTCCTTAGAGTTTATTATTTCTTCTAATCTGGTCCTCCACCCTTCATACTTCTCTAAGTTCCCTTCCGATAGGAAAATGACATTGTTTACTTGGCCCAAGAGATTATTGGGCAAGTAAAGGTCCGTGAGTGACACCTCTACAAATTGCCTTACAGCCTTAATCTACTCGACGATCCATCCATCTACAGGCTGTGCCTTCTTCTCCATGTCCCAAAGAGCATCCATGTCACCTTATGTAAGCGGTGGTCTGGAGGATTTTGGATGGCTTTCGGCCAGTGGTTGTGTAAGTTCTACTAGAATTTTGAAGATATTTTCATTTTTCTCTCTTTCCTTTGTTAACTTCAGTGCTTGTTTGTCGTACCAGGCTTCAACTGCATGGGTTTTCTCTTTTAGAAGGTCTAGCATACCTTCCTTATTTCTCCTCCTTAGGGCACCTCTATGATTCATAATATTCGGCCCTTGTTTTTTCCGCATCTATATTTGGGGATGGTGTTGTAACTATTGCAACTGTGCTTCTTCCTGGACTAGTTCAAAGGGTATGGACTATCCAGGCCATTTTGGGCTTCTTAGCCTCTTCATTTTGGGCCATCATCTTATTCAAGGAGAGGGGAACACACGCTACAACCAGGGCCTTTCTCTTTCTAGATTCCACTAGCCATTGTGGCAGCTGGGGAAATTTTGTCACTAAGGCCTGAGTGTTGGGAGCTCCTTCTGAGTCAGGCAATGCATTCCTGGTATCTACGGTTTCAACTAGCTCTCTTTCTTTTTCTTGTTCCTATTCCTACTCTCCAAAGGCATCAGTGTCTTCCATCCTGGTGGCATCCTTATCTGTGATGTTAGGGACCTCATCTCCACTGAGACCATCATCACCTGTATCATCGGGAATATCCCCATCTTTCTCAACATCTATTGAACCAACATTTATATCTTCGGGGTTCTTCCCGTCATCTTTTTGTTGTTTCCCACCCTCGATGTCATTCGTTGGGACATCCTTTTCTTTATGCACATCCTCTAGAGGAGGTGGAGGTGTTTGTCCAATGTTTGACTATGTGGCCACTAAGACCACCTCATTGAATGTCATACCGCGGGGCACTGGATAACTCAGAGTAACTGATGGCATTTGGAGTATGACGGTTAGGGGTATAATTAATCATGTGGGTCTGGTTTCCCTAGTTGTTAATTGTTCATCAGTTGTTTTCCTTGAACCTGTCTCGGTCCCTTGGACCCATGTTCCCTCCTGTTCAAGTTCCTTTTGTGTTTCTTCTTGTTCCGGTTCCCGAACCCCTTTTTTTGAGACCAATTCCTTTTCTAGAATCTTCCCCTTGTTGGAGATTATCTCCACCTCTTATGCGCCTATTTCTTCTACCAGCTTATCTATCTCCCCATGCAAGTTCATGAGTTTATTTGTCCCGAAGATGTCATTGAAGTCGTCGTGCGGGGGGAGCTCTCCCAGAGGTCATCTTGTTCGGGGGAGTTTGAACTGACTTCCATAGGGAGAACAATGGGCATGTTGGGGCCCATGTCTGTGCTTGGGGGATTGACTACCTTCTACTTCTTCTTTCTTTGTAACGGGGACCCGGCATCCAGAATATCCGTAGATTCTACTTCAGCAAATGTTTTCCTACTCATTAGTGCCGCCAACAAAGGGGATCCCGCTGAGTGGGCAGATCCCACTGGGGTTGGTAGGAGACCACGTGAAAGTTGGGTGCAAATATTTTGATTCGTCATCCTAGATGCCTCCATCTGTATCTATATTTTCTCCACCATGGGGAGCA
>MU223676.1:906834-969570 GCA_018584345.1 Thuja plicata | reverse complement strand
ATCCCGCTGAGTGGGCAGATCCCACTGGGGTTGGTAGGAGACCACGTGAAAGTTGGGTGCAAATATTTTGATTCGTCATCCTAGATGCCTCCATCTGTATCTATATTTTCTCCACCATGGGGAGCAGACCTTGAGTAGGCACTTGGGTTGGGGTACTTTCTTTCTACTTCACCTTGCTTTTTCTTGATCTTGCAGTTCCGAAGGTCAAAGAAAACCCCCACAAAATTGGACCCTTACGGATGCTCCTTAGATGCACCCTCTCAAAATATCTATGGCTATTATCAATGATGTGGTGACTCACATCTTCAATTGCTAAGTTCTTCAGGGTGTCCCAATCCACCGGAGGGAGATCCAACATGTCGATCTCCTATTCCTTTTATGATGGGTCCTCCAGAGGCCCATCATCTAAGTCTTTTGGGAAGCCCCGAAGGCCGAGGGCCTTCATTAATCCTTTGGACATTCAAGAGTATTTCTAGGCCCAGAGATCAAAACTATTCTAGCAATCTACCCAAAAATCTTCGACGTTAACTTTATGCAGCGTGGATGATCGAGGCAATGCTTCTCTTATCTTGCATACTAGATAAAAATTTCATCTGGTAAGGTGGAATTCCGCTAGTCCCAAAATCTTTAGCTCATTGTCAGCTTCCTTAGCCACCATGAGACTGCAATAAAAGTTCCCGCAAACAACTAGGAATGGAATAGATGTGACCTTCTTCAAGGAAAAGAATGCGTGGAGCTCCAAGATTTACATGTAGAGCTCCAAAAGAATAATTCTATCCTCGCAATGCATGGGGAGTAGGTAGGGTTTCCCAGAGAAGTCAGTCACCCGAATGTAAGTATGTTGCTAAAAATGAATAAAATAATTATCGTAAGTGCTCACCAAGTTCATCAGCTCCTGTGATAACCAGTACCCGGTGTCCTGAGTAAGTGTCAAAATGTTGTGGTAAACAAATGCGTCATTTACCCTACAAAAATTGGGTAAGTTGAGTTCCCACTGAACCTAGGGATAATTCTCCCATGGAACCGACTAGCCGGGCCCATTCCTGAGAACTCCCACCATCTGCAAACCCTAAAAAGTGTGTCTATGTTTTGCCAGTGCCCACAATATGTATGAAGTCATGTAGAACTTTGAATTTCGAAGGACATTCTTCAACTGGGAGTCTACATGGTTGGTGATGATGTTCGTCTAGTCAAAGGTTTGACTATGGGTGGTGATCTAGAAGAGAAAATAATACATCCATGGTGAGAAGTTTATGGCATGGGGCTCTCCAAAGAGCCTGCACAAAAATGTGATTTATGCCTGAATACATTCTTTAAAGTCTCCACGGGGAATCTCTAGCTTCATCTTCTTATAGTCCCTTCTTGGGGACTTCAAAAAGTGAGTATTGAGATTTTTCCGAGCGAGGAGAGAGATTTCCTTGAACTCCTTCAGTGATACAGACTGGGAGGTAACAATGGCGCCCTTAAACTGGGGGATTCCTAGCCCCAAAGAAAAAGTGACGGTGTCCAGATTGACAATGGCCACCGAGTAGTGAAATGGTAAAGGATCGGAAAGCAAAACAACCCAGGCGGGAGTGTTGTAAAGTGTTGCCACTTGAAGGATCATCTTCGGTGCTTTCACCAAGAAGGGGAAACTTGCAGCTTTGATGATTCCAGAGGTGACCACATTCTTTTCCATATCACCTCCGACAACCCTCTATTGGTACATGGTTTGAATAAGGCTCTACATTTTATCCCACAATCTAGGCTCTGTATCTGTGATTTCCTACAGCTTGGAGTCTAATTTGGACCCCATAAGAACACCCTCCCTCAGGTATTTGGATGTCAATGTAAGCTTGGCCAACATATTTTCTACTTTTGTTTTTGTGGCCGCCCGAGTGGAGGTAGTCGGAAGCTCAAGACTTCTAGGAGGAGTTGTTACTTTAGACATGTTGATGGATTACCTTCAACTTGTAAGACTGAAGAACCATCAATACATATAATATGATAAAAATACACATTATGGACTATAGGGAATTCACCACCATCTTGCACCTGTTCAAAGAATATTAGTATGCATCAAAATCCTGGGGTATAAAAGTTAGCAAGGATTGGATTTTGATCAACACTCGGAGACTCTAGGATATCAGTTTAGGCAACAAAAATAGGATGAAGATCCAAGGACTTCTCTGCACCTGGAGTTTGGAGAAACTATCTGTTATCGACGTAACTAGGTAACAAGCTGCACTTGGTTGACATGGGTTGCCACGTGGGCATGCAACAAATGACATAAAGAATCTTAATGGCAACAAGTGGGCTAACACGAGGGAAATGAATGCCAGATGGGATGTATTTTGAATGCTCACCCGTGGGGAATTAATCCTGCCATTAAGATGAAAAAATGTAAGAGAGAGAAAACCGCCATGGCTCAAACAGGCGAGGTCCCGAGTTCAAGCCAGGCGAACACCATGCGAATGAGGTCCAAATTTGTTTTTCAAATCATAGGGTGCGACAAGCTCACCACGGGAAGGCTCAATAGGACAATATATAGACCTAAATGTACAGGGGAAAGCTAGAAACCAAACCATCTATAGGAACTATGGCACTGTACAGACAGAACTCAAGAATTTACTGTAGGAAGACTACCCATTTACAACAAGTCCAAAACCTATATAGAAGGACTTGCAAGAAATCACAATATCTACACTATAATACATTCATTATAAAGAAGAAAAGCACAAGGAAGGCGAATAACCTTACTACGGAGTCATCCCACCAATAGGAGGCGAAAACAAGATGAGAAAGCGAAGCAAGAACGAAAGCAAGGATAAAAAGGAAACAAAACAAATCCAAACACACAAAAAAAAAAACTAGAAGGAGAGCCGAAGGGCCTACCTTAACACATGAAGGAACATGGGAAGAGGAGCACAAGAGGTGCTCTGCAATTTCTTTTCCTTGAAATGACCACGAACACACCACCGTTAGTCATCATTTAAGCATTGTTAATCACCGAGAGCAATTTGCACTTAATCATTGTTTGATTGCCTCAATCACTCTGGATAATTTGTTCATGGTAAATATGAAAGTGACACATAGATCTTATTTATACCCATAGGGTAAAAATGTGTTTCTTTCTTCTGCAAACCCTAGGAAAGGCAAACCTTTGGACCTTGGGCCTGGGGATTCTGTGCAACCACACCCTCTATCAAAAGAGGAAATGGCGACAGAGAATCCTCAAGTCTAGAGTCTGTCTGGAACAAGGAAGACAAACACTCCGGGGTTGGGCCCCAGAGAAAAGAGAACCAAAAAGAAAATAAAATGACTCTTGTGGAAGTAAAGGCCAGAGAAAAACAAGATGAAAAGAAACAAGGCAAAAGCATAAAGGGGGACGCAACATTTTGCCTACAAAATATAGGGATGAGTATGCAGGGCATAACAGGTGGCTCTCTAGCCATGAATGTAGTCATACTTCTTCTCGATCGAGAATTGTATTTTGTTTGCAGATCCAATATTTTTTATAAATATTGATGTAGTTAACTTATTAACGAGTTATATGCACATATGAAATATTATTTTGTGTGATTCTCTTTTAGATGATTTGAATAAATGATTACATTGTTTCAATTGTGTAAAAATAGAGTAGCCTTCATTTCATTAGCAAGATGAAGAGTCAAGGAAATACACAAGATTATCTTCCCATATAACACCAATCTTGGGTTTTGTGCTATAAAATCCCAAGATTTTTCAGTTTGGGGGCATTATCCTTCAAAATAGCCTTTCTTTGATGGTATGGAGTTTGATAATCTACATTTTCACTTAGAATTAATATCATTTTTTTCTTGTACTTTCGAGAGAGCCAAAAGGCCAAATAGGACAATGCCCCTAATTGCTCTGGATAATTTATTCAGGGTAAATGTGAAAGTGACACGTAGATCTTATTTATACCGTTAGGGTAAAAATGTGTTTCTTTCTTCTGCAAACCCTAGGAAAGGCATACCTTCGGACACTGGGTCTGGGGATTCCATGCAACCACACCCTCTATCAGAAGAGGAAATGGTGACAGAGAATCCTGTAGTCTGGACTCTGGCTGGAACAAGGAAGATAAACACTCCGGGGCCGGGCCCCAGAGAAAAGAGAAGCAAAAAGAAAAGAAAATGACCCTTGTGGAAGCAAAGGCCGGAGAAAAACAAGATGAAAAGAAACAAGGCAAAAGCAAAAAGGGAGACCCAACATTTTGCCTACAAAATATAGGGATGGGTATGCAGGGCATAATAGAAGACTCTCTAGCCATGAATGTAGTCATACTTCTTCTCGATCCATCATTGTATTTTGTTTGCAGATCGAATATTTTCCATAAATATTAATGTAGTTAACTTATTAAGGAGTTATATGCACATATGAAATATTATTTCGTGTGATTCTCTTTTAGAGGATTTGAATAAATGACTACATTGTTTCAATTGTGTAAAAATAGAGTAGCCTTCATTTCATTAGCAAGATGAAGAGTCAAGCAAATACACAAGATTATCTTCCCATGTAACACCAATCTTGAGTTTTGTGCTATAAAATCTCAAGATTTTTCAGTATGGGGTCATTATCCCTCAAAACAGCCTCTCTTTGATGGTATGGAGTTTGATAATCTACATTTTCACTTAGAATTAATACCATTTTTTTTCTTGTACTTTCGAGAGAGCCAAAAGGCCAAATAGGACAATGCAAAGAGAGCTACTGGATTGTGTTGTGTAATCTACCAAAGAGCATAAATCCATTAAATATACTACATTTTTTAATTTTTAAATGAGTGCGGCAACAACCCCTCCACATTCCATAAATTCATGCTGAGGTACACTTTTAAAAAAAATTGAAACAGCCCACAGATTTTGGGCTTCCTCTAAAACAAAGGAGATAATAGAATTACAATTTCAAACACTTGGGTGGGTTTGAATCCGTTTTTAACTCTGTACTAAATTCAGAAATACAGAAATACTAAAACAGGGAAGCTTTTGGGTTTCTTCTTAAACCAAGCAGATCATAGAACGAGAGCTCCAAACATTTGGGTGGGTTTGAATCCACTTATCTCTGCACCAAACTCAGAAATTCATAAATATTGTGATATAATTTTGAAAAACTGAAATAGGGAAGATTCTGGGCTTCCTCTTAAACAAAGGAGATAATAAAATTACAGTTTCAAAAACTTACGGTGGATTAAATCAGGTTGAATTCTGAATGAAACTCAGAAATCCAAATATGTGGTGATACACTTTTAAAAAACTAAAACGGTAGATTTTGGGCTTCCTCTAAGACAAATCCAAATATGTGGTGATACACTTTTAAAAAACTAAAACGGTATATTTTGGGCTTCCTCTAAGACAAATTAGATAATAGATTTACAATTTCAAACAATTGGGTGGGTTTGAATCAGCTTAATCTCTGCACCGAATTTATAAATCTAGAAATCTACAAGTGTGGAGAACGTAGCTAAAGAAATCTGGCATTTCATAACGTCATCTCTATCAAGGAGATCTTGTGGAGAACGTAGCTAAAGAAATCTGGCATTTCATAACCTCATCTCTGTCAAGGAGATCTTGTTGATGAACAATCTCGACCAAATTCGATATATCCAAATCCAATGAATTATTAAGATATAATCCCAAATAATTCACCAGTACAAGGGTCAGTGAGGTTTCGCCTGATTGGTACTTCTTCCCGGCTGAATTCATGAATATTCTAGCCCCATAGTAACACATTAATATTCTAGCTCCATAGTAATAACCCTGAAAACTTAAGATACAAGAAACTAGTATAATCTAAAACTGAGGTTTCAGATTAATTACTGGAAGCAGATTTGAGATTCAAGGCTGAAAGGAGAAAGTTACAATAAGTTGAGCTCGAGCAGTAATTCATTAGAGCTATCATGATAAAAATCTTTATTCAAAATCCCCAAGAAACATATGTAATTATTTTAAAATGATCAATTTAGTTTTTATTTCAAATATTTAAGAGGAATAAATCTTCAAATAGCTACAAGCTCGTGGAGATCAACACTAATAACTAAAACTGGACGCTACAAAAACCTCACCTAAAACAAAAATTGGAGCATTCATGGATGATATAGTTTTGAGAACTAGAAAGCCATTTCAAACTCAACCCAAAAGAGAAAAAGGGGACGGTGATGAAATCAAACTAGATGAGCTAGAACTGAAGTTACAGGGTTTTCACAAGAAAAGAAATTGCAAAAAATCCTTCGCAAATCGAATATTCAAATAGAAAGAAACATGAACACCTTGCATCAGGCAATTTAAAAATAAAAAATGACCCACAAGTCTAATTTAGTTGACCTAAAAATTCAAGACACAAAATTGAATAAAAGCTACCCAAAATCTTGATTTACAGATAACAAAAATGCATCACGTTGTATGCAATTCTTTCTTTATTTCCTTTTCTTGTTTAGATTCAAGAATCGGAAAACCTCCATCATCACAAAGGCAAAGTAGGAAATCACATTTTTATCTTTGTTTCATAGAAATCAACTGGCAATGCCAGCACTGTGTTCCTCACATCCCCGAAATAGCTAGCCTTTCAGTGTGAGGCTTAGCATTCCCGCGGTCATTCTCATCCTAGGCAGTTAACTTATGAGGTGTAGATCTACTTCTATTATTTTTCTCCACCTCTGTCATAAAGAATCGTTACTGTAGTTCATCACTTGTGTCATCATGCAAACCAAACCTTCCCATGTGTATCATCATGAAAACCATGTGTCTACATATAGCTCCTGGATGAAGATCCAATGCGACACGATAATGGCATCCACCTCCTGCAGTCGTTGCCAAGTTACAAGAAAATGCGAAGGCCAAGTTTGAGGCAATAAAATATGTGTTATTTTTCGTGGCCATAAATTGAAAATAACATTGGACAATAGAGGGCGACTAATAGGAAAATTAGAATTAGCGTGAGAAAATTAATATTAATACTATCATACGGGAAGACCATAGGGTAAATTTAGTTTTCATCTTTCCCAAAGAATGAATTCATATTGGAATGCAACTCACAAACATTAGTCTCCTGCATAATGGCAAGGACTAGTCATAGTTTCTAACCTAAAAATAATGCGTTTCGGTCGGAAAATGCCTTATGTTGGCAGTATGAGACACGAGTCAGAAAAACACCTAGCTATTGGAAGTGTGAGACCAAGTCCGTGGGCTTTACCCCCAATGGAAAAGTCTATCGGATAATAAATGGAATTTAGGTTTGGCTTTGTTTGATAGATTAAGCACTAATTAAAACCACTACATTCCTATGTAGTGGTTTCCACCGTAAGTCGACCACAACAATGCAAAATATTTATATTAGTATAAATTGAAATACTATGATGAATATAAGATTAGCCCACATATAGGATAAAGACCTTTTAAGAGGGTTTCTTTTACTCCTCCTCTAAGGAGTGGGCGTAAAAAAGACCAAGAGAAACTTAGATTTACAGGAGATATGCTGATAGAGTCTGGGGCTGTGAAACCCTTGGATGCTCATTTCCCCCAGCCTACTCAGTGATGATCATCCTCTCATGGAATGTTGGGTTGAATAGCATCCCTAGACAAAAGGCTATTCACGATTTGGTGGTTGAGGATGGGGGCAGCTTTCCTTAGATTTGTCTCTTGAGTTTGTTGATCTTGTTGCTCAGGATAGAGCTCTGTGTTGAGCTCTCCTTTTGTTTCTCTTTCTGTCTTAATAAATTTTTACCCCTTTTTTAGTTTAAAAAAAAGTATTAGTAGCTGATGAGGAAGAAAGTTTAAAATCTATTTATTTATTTCATCGAGTGGGAGATGATATGTTCTTATAGAGAGGATTGCAACTTAAATGTTACAATAAACATACAAGGGTAATGGTGGAAGGACCCCACAAAATAGTAGTTTTCCCATTTCCCAACATACAATAAAGGCAAACAAAAATAAATTGGACCACTGAAATCCGAGGATCAAGAATTAAATTTATAAGAAGATGTATAATAAATTTACATTCATTGTAGAAAGATAGTTAGCTGAAATATTTCTACCTACTTTTAAATATTTCTAAAAGTAGAGGTCTTGACCTAAAGTCTTATTAGGTACCCATGTACAATAATTCATTCATTTAATCTCATGGTAGAAATTCTCTATAATAGCCCATAATGAAAACTATTAGAGAGTAATGTGACTTCTTTTAATCCTTAAAAAATACATGAAATACAAACTTAGTTTCACATAATAGCTTAGTAAAAATATCGGCTAATTGGTCTTCCATCTTGCAATATTGAAGATGAATCAACTATTGTTCAATTACATGCTTGATATAGTAGCAATAAACCTCTGAATGTTGTGTTCGATCATGAAACATTAGATCCTTGGACAAGAAGACTGCACTTTGATCATTACAGTGAAGTAAAGAAGGTCTTGTCTAATGTTTCTTGAGTAATGACATATAATACCTCATATACAAGTTATTTCTTTAGTTGATTCATTTGTTTTTTTGTATATTTAACTTCAGTAGTAGATAAAGACAGAGTAGATTGTTTCTTACTACTCCATGAAATAGAACTAGAACCAAGAGAGAAAATAATTCATATAGGTTATTTTTTATCATTTGCACTACCTACCCAATCTAAATTTGAATAACTAGAACAAGTTTTAGGTATTCATGAGATGAATAGTAATTATCCATTCTCAAAGTCCCCTACACATATATCAATATTCTCTTTGTTTCCACCTATTGTGGAACCTTAGGAGATTTCAAATACTTTCAAACCAACACAACTAAAAAAGAAATATCTGGTCAAGTGTGATTCAAGTATACCAAACTACTAACCAAATATTTTTATAAGGTAGTCTCAATATCCCGACATTTCATATCATTTGTAAACTTCAATCCTAGAGCAAGTCAAGTAGAAACACTCTTACAATCTTCAATCCTAAATTTTCTCAACAAGTCTAAATCATATTGAAGGAGCACAATGGTGAATGATCAATGATTTTTTTCAGAGAGAAGAGGAAAATGATATACAAAAGAGAAACATTTAATGTAGTTAATAATATTGCTACTTGTATAATTACCTTGAATAATGTAATATGCTTAGTGATCCCACAAAACTGTGTCCCACGTTTTGGCCAACTTTGACACTGAAACGAACATTCTAAAAAAAACTTCGCTTTAGACACCTATTGTCGTAAAACCATTAAGAATTTTAAGATGATGTAAAATAGTGACTTTTAGCATTTTTATTTTATTTTATAAATATATATTTTTAAAAAAATTTTGAATTTGTTTGTATCCATTTTTCCTTCTTCAAAAATTGTTTGTGTGAAAAATCAGCACTTTTCAGGAGTGACACTCACTTTGATCAACATAACTTTTTTTATAAAACTGATAAGAACATAATTATTTGAATTTAGGTTTGTAACACCAATAACTAGAGAATACATATGGTTTCATTCAATTTTGTTGAATATTTTATAGTGTATTGAGTTGTAAAGTGACATTAATTATAATTTGGACATAGGTTCACTTAGATCGCTCTAAGTATATCTCTATATATTGAAATTAATTTATTTATTTTTGATAGAAAGGTAACATAAATGCCTATTTCCTAGATATTTTTCATAATATTTTCCCCTAATTTACTATTTTCCAGAAGCGTCGAATATAGAAGTCGCTAAATGGTTAGACAACCTATGTTTAGTAAAACTTAAAAAGAAAAGTCTTAATATACTCAATATATATATAAATTGCAATCATTGGAAAGATTTATCTGAGTACTATCATCCTGTATTTGGGTTTGTCAAATTAATTTATTTGATCCCATAAAATGCTAATGTCAAAGTGATTTTTTGTTAGCATTTTGATGGGTGCAAAGGAGACTCGATTATAGGTGTGAGTGAGGAGTAGAGAGATTATACCAAATGGATTTTGATCCAATGTAATTTTATCTATCCATTTTCAATTTACTCCTTCAAATGCGAGCTCTCAAGGCTTAAATAATCATATTTTCTTAAAAATGTGTAATTTCAGCAAAAAATAGGATGTTCAAAAAAGTGGGACACACTATTGTGGGACCACCCTATTAAAATAAAAAATAAAAATAAAAATAAATATATATCCCCTATTACATTGTTCTAAAAAAATTATGAAGGGACCATCCCTTAAGCCTAACACAACAAAATTTATTGATTGCATAATATGAATACATAGTTTGAGAAAATCCTCTCCTAAAGGAAAAATCCTAAACCAAGAGGAGATTAATCAAGTTATCCCTTGACCCTCCAAAAGGTGTATCTTCAAGCTATTTTCCTTAAGATCTTAGTCTAGAACTCTCGAGTAAAAAAGTTTTGAATTACTTGACAGTAATCCTTAAGAGATACAACAGAGCTATGTCATTTTCTGATGACCATGAAAGGGCATGATTCTTGATCATATGTACTCTGAATCTCATTGTAAAATAATCCATGTTGACCTCAATACCAACTCATGAACCTAAATCCAAAAGGAATCTTCATAATATATCCATTCTTATAATTAATTAGCTTCAACAAAGAAATCAAAACTAAAAGTAACAACAAAAAATGTCAAAAATCCTCCTCATGCTGAACATAGATTAAAAATGTTTAGTTCACTTGATCTAATGGAAATTCCTCCATCCTATGATTTCACTAGCATCAAGACATGACTCTTTGGAAGAGCATCCATTTGATTTAACTTGGATTTTTCCCTAGTTAATCTATCACAAAATTCCTCAACTGAGGGCTTCTTATGATATTCTCCCATATCATCCATAGTAGAATAGAAGGTAGAGCAAACACTTGGAAAGGACCTCTAAGCTGCATATTTTGAATTTGTTGACTTTACCATACAACCCTAAAATATTATCACATACTTCTTTAGGTGTTGTACAATGTGAACCAAATTTTTACCTAAGTCCGCTATCTTTTTGCCTTAGCTCATTTTTCCCCCTTAGCAGCTTCTCTTTTGCATGATAAACATGTCTATCAACATGTGTCAGCACAACGTAGTTTTGAAGCAGTTTTCTTTTCTAGTTCGCTAAAGGTCCCATCTGAGCACCCCCACTGTGTCCTTTGAGAGCTCATAATATATCGTTTCTCTATTAAGCCCAGAATTATTCTAATTCATACACATGGATGTATCACGGGATTTTGAGGAGTTCACTTGTTTTAGAAATCCAAATTCAATGCCAGTTTTCCATCCATCATTTTATTTGCAACCAAATGCCTCCCAATGTTCTATGTCCGTGAGCTCAATTTATTCTTGATTGGGAAAAGTTTTCAGTGAAGTTGTTGTAATGATTATTAGAGGAAGTGGTTATTGAACATAATGATGATGATTTGACTCTACCAATCTATTATGAGCTAGTTGTTGCATTTCTAGGATAACAATGTAGGTTTCAATTTTGTTGTTTCTGTAGATTTTGCCACATACTACATTTTCAAATTATTTGTTGTTGAATATACTCATGGTCGATCTCCCATTTGGTATATATGTCTTGTGTTTGTAAATGGGAAGGTAATTTTCCTTAATTGGGAATCAAGCCTTAAAATTATAGTGTTCTTTTGAATTATCAATATATTAATCGTGGTAATCACCCCTTTCTCTCTTGGATGATTCTTCTATCTCATGAATGTTTTATATGTTGTTATTGACCTGAATATATGCATCTGTGACTTGTATTGAATGGATTATGCTATCAACTTCTATATTTTGTAATGGGTCATTATATGCTTTTACTTTATGTCTGAATGGTTGTTCCTAGATTTGTGATTGTTTTATATTCACATTGGATTCATATTTTTCCTTGATATTACATCTTTTCATAATAGCCTATGCATTGAGTTTCTTTAGGTATTCTAAAAGTTTTGCGCATCACCACTTTTAATATTTTAGCATACTTATTCCCTTTTCCTTCAACATGAAATGAAGAGATGAATTCTACAACCCCAGAGGTTTCTTAGTGAAATAGTAGGTCCCACATTCACTAAATCTTCCCATAGACCATTAAACCTAAGAGAAATTTCAGGTGTCAACACTTCTTTTTTGGAATGCTTAGTGGGACACAAAATTAGTCTAAAATTTGAGTGGTTGTTGGAGCTACAAACTAGTCACTAGGTCTAAAACTATGCCTGCATAACATGTTCTTATCCCTCCATTAGTTTTTCAAAGCTATAGAGGTCAATATATGCAAGGTCAATAAAATCAATCGTATGGTCAGGTCCAAAAACAACCATAAATTGAAAATCCTAGAAACTTTGTGGCCTGGAATAATGGAATTCCTTTAGTTCCCCCTACCCCTCCCCTTGCCTCTAGACAGAGTCCTACTTCAAAATTTAAATGACTACCCAACTTTTTTGGAGAATATTTCAAGATGCTAGGAGAGCACCTACAAGATGTAGTAGAGGTCTATACACTAAAAAATATTACAGAGAAAGATGTAGCTCTAAGGATTTTGACATCATCTTTCAAAGGGAAGGCTCAAGATTGGTACCACTCTCTTTCAGCCAACTCTATTAGTAATTGGGATGAGTTGGGAAATATTTTTTTATGAGAGATTTTCTGAAAAGGGAGACGGATCCTCATTTCTCCAGCAGCTGACCACCATCAAGAGGTCCCCTCAGGAATCCATTATAGATTTTAATACTAGATTTAACAAAAGTTTGAATAGAATCCTTGTTTTTGTGTGGCCCCATGCTGATATGGCTTATGTTTTCTATCTTAAAGCTTTTAACACTAGCATATCTATAATAATTTAATCTATTGGTGGACATACTCTACCCAATGCATATGTAATTTTTGTGAGTGAAGAAAATAGTCTTATAGATGTAGGACAACTTCTGCTTAGACCTATCATGCCCGTCTTCCTAAACATACAATCTTGTCCTCTTCTAGTTAAGGCTATACCAAGCGTTGTGCCTATTCCCCAATCACATTATTACTACCCAAATGTGCAACCTAGTACGTAAATGAAAAACCTAATAATGTGGATTATCTCAGTGTGCTTGCATCTAAGCTTAGTGACATGAAAAACCTACCACAAAATTTATGAAATGAGATCATTAACATGAATTGGAACCATAATTCCTCTTCTAAGCCTCCTTACCAGAAACATGAATCTGGAAAACCTAATTTTTAGAACAATCAGACCTATGGAGGCTGAAAGATTGGTCAGCCCCAAGAAAATAACTAGCTAGTTACTGTTCCTTCTCTTCTGCAAGTTGTTCCACTGAGTCAAAATAGAGATCTGGTCCCTAGCTAGAACAATTTGGCTGATGATACTTATAACACATGATGCTTCCCTTGTAATGCATAAAATGCATCATATAACTTCCCACGAGGAAATTTGCAACAACTAGTAGTAAAGAAAAGATCCCAAGGTATCTTTGCTGACCCTAGCGTGCACACATCTCACAAAATGGATATTGTTGTGTTAGCTACTCAGATGAAAAGTATGTCTATGGAAAGAGAAAGCGTGATTCCTCTAGATCGTACATTGTTCTCCTAGATGGGGGACAAGGAGGTACCACACGCAAACTTGCTCAACTCTAGTGATGCTTCTACATATACCTCCAAGGTGCCACAAGTAGAGTTAGATTATAATCTTTGCTCCAAGAGGAGAAATATTGGGGAGAAAGTTACCTACCAAGAAAAATACAACACGAGTAAAGTTTCCTCTAAGCACACTATTGTTCGTCCTTACTTGAAGTCGAAGGAGATGACGAATTATAAATATGAGCCAAGGAGAACTGTGTCGGCCACCTTGATTGTGGTCCATCAATTGAAGAAGGCTCCTGCAAGCGTATCCTTGTGGGATATCTTAAATATTCTAGGATAGAAGTCCTTACTGCAAGATGCACTATCTAGGGTGGAAAAGCTACAAGGTACCTTAGAGAACATAACAATGCGAGAAAAAGAGAAGGGGTTGCCCAGAAAACTAAATGATCCTAGTAGTGAGGTGACTACTCACACTTCTCTTATAAATCGGGGGACTTCCCAGCACAAATTCAAAGTTAGAGAAACCCAAGCCTACCCTCTCCTACTTGACCCTCATTGCCAATCATAAGCTATTACATAATTCCATGATTGACAGTGGTATCAGTACTACAGTGATGGAAAGGAAAATTATTGAAGAGTTAAACCTTCAATATGAACCCCTTACTAGAGGAATTATGCAACTTGATGGTAATAAAGAGAAAAATGTAGGGATTACTAAAAATCTTCCATTCACTATGTATGTATGCCCAAGTATCATAGTATTGCAAGGTGTAGTTGTAGTCAATATTCTCATCACTTTTAGGCTTTTCCTCTGCCATAATTTTACTCCTAGGATAGGCGGGTATCTTTCCATTTACTAGACACATCTTATCCTTAGGAACAAACATGGAGCCAAGTTCACAATTGTCTCTAAATTGTTACATGTTGAGCTTTTTGTGTTTCAAGAATTGACTAACTCTGAGTCCCGAGAAGAAACACATTATAAAGAGCTTCTTTAAAATCTGAAAAATTATTAGTATGAAGAAAAAGGGAGGCATGTTTGAACAATTATACCGGTGCTAGTTAGTTTTTAGATTATCACTCCACAGGTCTTGATACTTATGTCATTTTTGAAGAGGATGAGGATCTTTTTCAAATAACAAAAGATGTTGTAGAAGAGGCCATGGATAAAAAAAATAAAATCTCGTCTCTCTAGACTTTACTCTTTGATGGTGATAGATGAAACAAAGGCTCTGGCATGAGTTTTTGTCTAATTTCTTCAACTAGCGAAAGAACTCTAAGGTATTTGCGCTTCCAGCTCCTTTATTAAAATAATCAAGTAGAATATGAAGGATTCATCCATGGGATGAACCCTACAGAGTTTATGAGAATCAAGAAATTAAAGGTACTTGGAGAATTTGAATTGGTGGTTCACAAGGTATGAAATATAGCTACTGCCAAACATGTAAGCATGTGCTCATATTTCTATTGAGTGTGGGATCTAATGGAAAGATTTGATGCTTTCAATATTCAAGTCATCCACATAAATATGGACATTGTTGCAGATAACTTAGCCATGGTTGGCTCCTATTTCTCTCCTACTTTTGATTTGATGGAAAATAAGCATGTTGTCAACATAACTGTAAGGCCTTTCATGTTTGATAATGATAAAAAATGGCAAGTTTTCTAAAGTAATCAGAATATCACATCTTTTATACTACATTATAGAGAGTTTATTGGCCAGTTGCAACCTAAGATTATAAAATATTATGAAGATCAAGTTATTCAGCTAAGAGGAAACAATCTTCTTGTAGGGTTGATCACCCTAGAGAACATCTTTGATTGCAATGATGCTCTAGCACAAACATGATGAATTTCACATCTAATAAGTGTGACTATAGTGACCTAGAGGTCAGAGAAGGAAAAATGTTCAAGGTTGGGAAAAATTTTCCTCAGCATGATCCAGACTGGCTTATAGAACTATCTGAAAAATACAAATGTGTGATTGCATGGTCATACGATGACATCAAGGGTTATGATCGTAAGTTATGCAACACACTATTGAGTTGACTGAAGGAGACAAACGTGTCTGGAAAAAGAAAAGGCATGTGAACCCCAAGATTAAGTCTTTGATGGCTCAAGAATTAACATATATTTTTTATTCCCGTATCATTTACCCTATTAGTACAGCACATGTGTGTTGATGAAATTGGTCCAATATTGGCTTGCACTTACTCAACCAAGGTCTTAACTTGACCTAGTCTACCTAGGATCCTAATTCTCTTCTAGAATGAACCAAAGTATTGAGTATTCACACCCTAAGACTATTCTAACTCCACAATAAGATTTTGTTTCTCTGTGCTCAATCATGAAATATTCCCACCACTAAAAGTACTCTTTGTCTGTATGCTTCCTTGGATGATTCCAATCTCAAATACTCCCAAACATCTTCAAAAGTGCTACAAAGGACATGTTTACCTTAAAGAAATCCATATGAAATCATTTGAATCCCATTTGAATGGGTCTTCTATTCTAAAGTGATTGAGTTTCACCTTCACAATGCTTTTGAACCTATTAGGCCTAGTAGCAGTATTAGCCCTATCCAGAAGGTTTTTCTAGATTATTTTAAAAAACTTCCACACAACCCTAAAAAAAAATCTTGGACTTGGATACCCTTTTCCAAGACCTTAAATTTTTTCAATTTTTTACCTCCTCAAACCATCTGTTCGCTACTGTCCTTAAATGTCAGTCTTTTAGGCCTATTTTTGAGCATTGACAATAATACACTGATTTCTTGCTAAAAATGTGTCAAGATGGATTGGATAGGATATAGGATAATAATAAGGGATCAATTAGAGATTAATTATCCTATAACCATACTTCATTTCTTTCCCTCACACACTCCTTTGCATTGGAACTTCATACTTGCTCTATTACACCCCTAATTGGACAAACATTGTTTGCCTAGGGAACAACTTTAAAAATAGCCGCTCGACTCTTTAGTACCTCTCCTTGCACATTTAAACTATACATAGGCTCCCCTAAAACATTCATCCACCTTTAGGAGATTATCACAGTAATATTTCATGGGGGAGCCATGGAAACACAAACTACTCTAGACTGGACTAGCAGACTCCCTAAATCTTAATTAATTTACAAATACTACTAAATCAACTCTAAAGTATTTGCACATCGAATGGAAAAGTATTAAAACTAAATAATTAACATAGATCCAACACTACTTTGATCAATTTAATCCATCTAATCACTCTATAACTGAAAAATGCTCGAATATTGCTAAAACCCAGAATTGCAGAGCTTCTTACTATTCCAAAAACTTGCTTACATTCAATCTGCCCTGGGAAATGAGTCCTCAGACATCTTAGGATACTTCCTCCACCATTTTAGGCCACTAAAATTGATTTTTCACCTCCATCTTGAGATGAATCCAAATGTTTTTTATAATGTATGCAACATTGCAACAATGCAAAATGTTGTCATGACAACATTGTAGCATCTTTTACATAAATGCTTGAAACTAAATTTTATGACCTATACTCTACTTCGTATAAGTAATATACATCATTAAGGCAATTTTAGGAACTTTCCCAATCCTAATCGACTCTAGGACCCATTAAGACTCATTTTTCCTACTCAAGCCAAAATTATGCATTAAAGTAAACTAACTAGACTTGATTGGATTTGACACTAATTATCAATCCACCTAGTAACACACCTTGCAAGACCTACTAAGGTCAAAATTAAACACACATTGACTTGGCTAAGGCCAGTTACAAGCCAAAATATTCTAGGGCTTAGAGGATATCCTAGGTGCTCCTACACCATCCTCCATAAGTGAAAGAGTTCAATCCATCCTCAGATTGAGTAAGTCAAAGTTAATGCCCATATTTTTGAACTCTAACTCCTTTATCCATGTTGCATCTACATCCATTTTTCCTTTCCATTTCACTAGGTGTTCTTTGTAATCCTTCATTCTAGTCTTTTGTAAATTCTGGATTCTAGTATGCAATCTGCCTTCTTGACTGGAGTTCTTCTACCTCTTGGATGACTTCAGTCAAGCTCTGATCTAGATAAGGTATTGGTCCTTTGTATAATACCAAGTATGCAATCTTAAAGATAGGTGACAAGCCACTATTCTCTGGTAACTCCACCTTGTAAGCATTTTCTCCATATTTGGCCAATATAGTGTCTAGGTGATAATTCTTCTCATCTACAACTTGTGTGGGATTCTTTTTTTTAGTCTAGTCTTATTGAGGTATACCATCACTAGATCCCCAACCTTGAATTGGACATCCCTTTTTCCTTCATCCACCTTACTCTTGATTTTCTCAATATTTTCAATTAGTGTCTTTCTGACTGCATCATGGACCTCTTGCATAGCATAGGAAAATTCCTCAGCACATCCACTCCCTTTTACTCCATCCTTCAGTTCTCTGAGCTCATAAATTCCTCTAGGATGTAGGTCATAGAAAACTTCAAAATGACTCTTATCAGTAGTCCTATTCACGGTATCATTGTAGGCATATTCAGATTGTCCTATGAGTTGGTCCCATGTCTAACCATACTCCTTTGTTAATAATCTTAGGAGATTAGCAATACTCCTATTAACTACCTCCATTTGTCTATCAGTCTAAGGATGGTATGCAGATCCAAAAGATAAGTTGGTGCCTAACTTCTGCCATAGAGTCTTCCAAAAATGACTCATAAACTTGTTGTCTCTGTCTAACACAATGCTCAAGGGAAATCCATGTATTTTGACTACCTCTTTAAAGAAAAGAGAAGCTATTTGACTAACATCATGGGTTGTCTTGCAGGGTACAAAGTGAACCATCATACTGAATCTGTCCACTATTATATAGACACTATCGATTCCCTTTCTTGACTCAGGCAACCTAACTACAAAGTCCATGCTCAAGCATTCCCATGGTATAGTTGGGATAGGAAGTGGTTGGTATAGGCCAGCATTAGAAGATGTTCCCTTGGCCTTCTGACACACAATAAAACTCTCAACATACTTCTTAATATCAACATTCATCTTTGGCCAAAAGTAAAATCTCTGAATAAGTTCTTGTGTCTTACTCACCCCAAAATGGCCACTCAATGCACCATTGTGTTTCTCCTAAATCAAATTCTCCCTTATAGACCCTCTAGGGACACATAATTGACTTCCTTTAAATATGATATTACTTTGAAAATTATATTAAGAATATTTACTATGAAAGAGGTTCTTATATTCTTGGCATACCTTATACATGTCTGCAAAGTCTTCATCATCACCATATAGGTCCTTGAACTTGTCTATTCCCATGCTCTATAGTTGTATCTCCTTGATAGTCATGAATCTTCTACTCAAGGCATCTGTAAGCTTATTTTTCAATCCCTTCTTGTGTTTGATATTGAATGTGTATGCTTGCAGGTGCTCAACCCACTTCATATGCTTGTGACTGAGTTTCTCTTGGGAGTTCAAGAAACTTAATGCTTGGTTGTCAGAAAACACTATGAACTCTTTTGGAAGCAAGTAATTCCTCCACTTTCTTAGTGCCTGAGCTAGAGCATACATCTCTAGGTCATAAGAAGAATATTTCTTCTTAGCTTCACTCAACTTCTCCGAATGGAAAGCCACTGGTCTTCTCTCTTGGATTAAAAAAGCACCAATTTCCACATTACTGGCATCACATTCTATTGTAAATACATTTTCAAAGCTTGGAAAAACAAAAATAGGTTGTGTAGCAATATTTTTATTTAAAAATTTAAAACCATGGTCATCTTGTTCATTCCATGCAAAATTAGTCTTCATACCTCCTTTTATAGTGTCCAGCATGTGAGCACAAATTGCACTAAATTGTTTGATAAACTTTCAATAATATTGGGCCAGGCCATGAAAACTCCTTACCTCTATTGATGTCCTTGGAGTAGGCCAATTGAGAATGGATTCCACTTTTCTTGGATCCATCTTTAGGTTACCTTGAGATAGTACAAAACCAAGGTATACCATCTTTGTCTTGATGAACTCACACTTGTCTAAGTTGATCATCAACTTCTCCTCCTGCAGCTTCTTAAAAACCATTTCCAACTGTTTGAGGTTCTCTTCTCTTGTCTTACTATAGATGAGTATATCATCTAAGTAAACTGCTACAAACTTTCTGATATAGTCTTTGAGGACCTCATTCATCAACCTCATGAATGTAGAATAATCATTTGAGAGTCCAAATGACATTAAAATCCACTCATATAGTCCTTCTTTGGTTTTGAAGGTTTTTTTCCACTCATCGCCTTCATTTACCTTGATTTGATGATAGCCACTCTTTAGGTCTATCTTTGTAAAGTACCTTTCTCTTCCTAGACAGTCCATTAGGTCTTCTATCCTAGGGATAGGGAATCTATACCTTGTTGTAATCCTATTGATTTCTCTAGAGTTTGTACATAACCTCCAAGTTAGTCCCCTTTTAGGTGCTAGGTCTGTGGGCATGGAACATGGGCTAATGCTCTTTCTTATAAGGCCTTGTTCTAGGATATCTTGGATATGTCTAGTAATTTCCTCAATCTGTTGAGGAGTAATTTTATAGGCTAGCTTATTGGGTAGGGTAGCTCCTTGTATTAGGTCTATCTTATGGCTTATAGACCTCTTAGGGGGTAGGGTTGATGGCTTTCCATCACTCACTATACCTTCATACATTTTTAACATCTCTTGGACCTGTTTAGGTAGCTCTATCCTCTTCTCTATTTTGTCTCCAACTTCCTTTGGCTTTAACACCAGTGCAAATTGAACTCCTTCTCCTTCTTCTAAAGTCTTTAAGAACACTTTTTCACTCACCATGTGAACATTAGGACCAGTTTTCTTCAATTCTACATCCTCCAACAATGATTGGATTTTGTATGTCACATTGTCCTTCTTGAAGGAGTATGAATTTTTCACTCCATCATGCATGGAATTTCTATCAAATTTCTAGGGTCTACCCAGGAGAAAGTGACATGCATCCATAGGTAAGAAATAACATAAAAATTTATCCTTGTATCTCCCAATTGAGAATTCTACCCAAACTTGCTCATTAACAAGAACATGTTGTCCTTGGTTTAGCCAAGTGACCTTGTAGAGACTGGTGTGGGGTATCCTTGTCATTTTCAACTTATTGACTGCCTCCTCTGACACTATGTTGTTAGTCAACCCTAATTCTATGATGATTCTACACACTTTACCCATTATCTTACAATTTACTCTAAACAGTGATCTCCTTTGACCGAGTTCTTCCTTCACTAGCTCTTTGATTAGAGTTCTTCTCATCATGAGATTCTTTCCCTCCTTTGACTCTAATGTAACTTCAAGGTTCTTGTTTCCACCACTTGTCTCCTCATGAACATAGTTCACTCTTTTTTCACCACCTTGAGAGGTATTTCCCTTCTCTGGACACCTATATGCTGGATGTCCTAACTGATTACAGTGATAGCACTTCATATTGGAAAAATAGTTGACTCTTCCTTGGTTACTGCCTCTTCCTCTATTATTAGAGTTCCTCCATCTACTTGAACTTCCTCTATTAAAGTTTCCTTCATATTGTTTAGTGAGATTAGTCTCTGGTTGACCTTTAGATTCAAAGTTTCTTCCACCATATCCACCTCTTTGTCCTTTATTGTCTCTTCCTCTAGAGGTGCTTGAATCTTGTTTCTTCTTTAACTTTTCTTTCACCTTGATAGCAATTTGGTGAAACTTTTTAACTATGTCTAGAGTCAAAAGACTCATCTCATCTTGAATTTTCCATTTAAGTCTATTAAGATATATTTCTACCTTCACTTTCTCATCCTCTACTACTCTCAAACTCATACAAAGTCTCAGAAATTCTTCAGTGTATGAATTTACATCTAGGTCCTTCTGCCTTAGACCTTGTCTTCTTTTGTGCTATTGGATTTCATAATCTTTAGGGATATAAGCATCTCTGAATTTTGTAACCATATCATTCCATGAAACAATGGGCCTTTTTTCTTCCTTTTCTCTCTCATCTTGGATGAATTTACACCAAGTGAGTGCAGACCCTCTCAATCTAGCTTTTGCAACTTATACCTTTTGATCCTTAGTGATAGCATTACACTCAAAATGTTTTTCTAGTCCCTTTATCCAATCAAGGACTACCTCTGGTTTCATTTTCCATTGAAAATAGGAACTCCTTCCAATTCTTTGCAAGTCATAGCCTTTAGAGCCATCAAGAATGGCTCCTCATTAAGAATAGGGTTAGCTTCAGGGATCTCATCTTCAAGGTAAATCTCCTTCCCTTTCCCTTCAATTTTTTCCTTCACTTCATTTGCTTTCACATCAACCTCATCCAATTTTTTCCCCAATTGAGCCAACCAATCTTATAGTAGTCTATTATTCTCTTCTTGTTCATCTTCCTTCTTATCCAACTCAATACTAGTCACCATTTTTGACTCTCCAAATGATTCTTCTAGCTGGAACATTAACCAAAAGCCTGACCAAAAGAGGCTCTGATACCAATCTGATGAAAGTGTTCCAAGATTGGCTTGCACTTACTCAAAAAAGGTCTTAACCTTCCCTAGTCTACCTAGGATCATAATTATATTCTAGAATCCACCAAAGTCTTGATTCTTCACACCCTAAGACTATTCTAACTCCACAATAAGAGTTAGTTTCTCTGTTCTCAATCTTGTAATATTTCCACCACTAAAAGTACTCTTTGTCTCTATGCTTCCTTAGATAATTCCAAGGTCAAATCTTCCCAAAAATCTTCACAAGTGATACAAAGGACATTTTTACCTTCAATACATCCATATGACATGCTTTGAATCCAATTTGAATGGGTCTTCTCTTCCAAAGTGATCGTGTTCCACCTTCACAATGCTTTTGAACCTATTAGGCCTAGTAGCCCTATTAGCCCCATCCATAGGGTTTTTCTAGATTATTGTAAAAAAATTCCATACAACCCTAAAAAAAAACTAGGACTCATATTCCCTTTTCCAAGACCTTAAATATTTTCAAGGTTTGAGCTACTCAAACCATCTGTACACTATTGTCTTGAAATGTAGGTCTTTTAGGCCTATTTTCAAGCATTCACAGTAACACACTAATTTCTTGCTAAAAATGTGTCAAGATGGATTGGATAGGATCTAGGCTTGTAGGAAGGTCTCAATTAGACCCTAAGGCTCTTGGAAATACACTTGGTTTCTTTCCCTCACACACTCCTTTGTAATGGCACTTGATTCTTGCTTTGTTACACCCCTAATCAGACATACATTGTTTGCCTAGGTAATAACTTTAAAAATAGAATCTCAACTCTTCAGTACCTCTCCTTTCATATTTACATTTTACATAGGATCCCCTAAAACATTCATCCACCCTTAGGATATTCCCACGGTTATATTTCATGGGGGAGCTATGGAAACACAAACTACTCTAGACTATACCAGCAGACTCCCTAAATCTTAATCAATTTACAAATCCTACTAAATAAACTATACAATACTTGAACACTAAATGGAAAAGTCTTAAAACTAACTAATTAACACAAATACAACACTAATTTGATCAATTAAATCCATCTAATCATTCTGTAACTCAAAAATGCTCAAATATTGCTAAAACCCAGAACTGGAGAGCTTCTTACCATTCTAAAAACTTGTTTACATTCAATATGCCTCATGAAATGAGTCCTCAGGAATCTTACATGATACTTCCTCCACAATTTTAGGCCACTAGAATTTATTGTTCACCTCCATCTGGAGAGGAATCCAAATGTTGTCTATGTTGCATGCAACATTGCAACAATGCAAAATGTTGTCATGACAACATTCTAGCATCTTTTACATAAATGCTTGAAACTAACTTTTACGACCTCTACTCTATTTTTTATGAGTAATATACATCATTAAGGCATTTTTAGGTACTTTCCCAATCCTAACTAGCTCTAGGACCCATTAAGACTCATTTTCTCTACTCAAGCCAAAATTATGCATTAAAGTAAACTAACTAGACTAAGTTGAATTTAACACTAATTATAAATCCACCTAGTAACACACCTTGAAAGACCTAATAAGGTAAATATTTAACATACACTGACTTAGTTAAGGTTAGTTACAAGCCAAAACATTATAGGGCTTATAGGATAGCCTAGGTGCTCTTGCACCACGTGTCTAACTTGGTTGCTACCAAGAAGGTGAATGGAGATATCTGACTCTATGTACACTTCTATAATTTCAAAAAAGCATCCTTCAAGGACCATTACCACTTTCCATAATTGGAAGTGATTCTGAATTCAGTTGTTCGATCAGAGATGTTTTCACTCCTTGATGGATTCTTAGGTTGTAACTAGGTGCTTGTGCTGGAAGAGGATCAACACAAGACAACGTTCACCACCAAGTGGGGAACATTTCACATACAAGAAGATTCCTTTGACATTATCAAATGGTTGTGAAACTTTCCACATGATGGACATCATTTTTAAGGATTTGATCAACAATATCATTTTGATTTATCTTGATGATCTTAATATGTGTTTGAAGTCTTCTTTAGAGCAATTTAACCATCTGGAACTTGTGTTCCAAAAATTCTAGGAGTTTGGCCTTTATTTGAATCCAATGAAGTGTGTGTTCAAAGTTCCCTAGGGGAAGATACTCATGCATATAGTATCAAAATATGGCATGGAAATTGATCTTGACCAGGTTAGATCCATCCAGGACTTTTCATCATGTATATCTACACTAGTGATTTCAACATTTCTATGGTGTTATCGTACAAAAATGAAGAAGGTACAGGAAAACATCTCATCGCTTTCTAATCAAAGAATTTAAAAGACTATGAAATAAGTATAATTTTCTAGAGAACATGGCTTTTGCAATTGTAAAAGTCTTGAAGAGATTCGGGCACTTCATTGCTTCCAACAAAGTGACACTCTTCGTCGCACACCCCAACGTTTGAGAGTACATAATGGAGGGTGATATCACTGAGAATAGGGCCAATTAGATCACTAAGATCATGTAATATGACACTGATGTCATTCCCACTAAGGTCATTCGAGGAAAGGGGTTGTGTGGATACATTCCTCATGAAGTAGACTTATCAAGCGTGAAATTAGAGGAAGTAGTCCTCATACAACAAGCTTTGGCTGAGACTTGCTAGGTATCTAAGATAAAAGAGTTCATGCAAAGAGGGAGATACCATCCTCATCTTTCTACATACAAGATAATATATTATAGATTGAAAAATTTCAGCTTCTGCTTGGTCGAAGGCATTTTGTTCAAAAAAACATTTGGCAACGTCTTTCTCTATTGCATAGGAAAGAATGATGCAGAAACACTCCTAAGAAAGTTTCATAATGGTTCATCTAGACACAATTTCTTAGTGCAAACCACCACTATGAAGATAACTCATGCAGGATACTTTTGGCCTTATATTCTCAATGATACTCATGCTATAGTCAGTGAATGCCATGGATGTAATTTTTATAATGGGAAAAGAAAGAATTCATTCCTACCATTTCATCTAATTTTTGTGGACAAGCCCTTTGCACACTAGGGCTTAGACTTCATAGGAATGATAATTCCAACATCAAGTGTTGGACACAACTTCATCCTCACTTCCATAGACTACTTCACTGGGTGGACAAAAGTAGCTCCATTAAATAATTCTAAAGAAAGAGAGATCCTAAATTTCTTGGAAGAAATAGTTGCTCAATTAGGCCCACCCAAAAATATTATCTATTATAATGCTAAATCTTTCTTTGGTTCCTAGAAATATGAATTCACACTCCAAAATAACGTCTTCCTAAAAACCTCCTCCAACTATTACCCCCAAGGTAATGGTCTCGTGGAATCCACCAACAAAAATTTGATCTACTTGATTAAGAGGATAAAGAATGAGCATAATCATGAATGAAACAAGCATTTCTTAAAGGCCCATTAGGCCAAATGCATCACCCCAAAATAAATCCTAAAGGCCTCACCTTATGAACTAGTATATAGAAAGGACGCTATGTTCCTCATTTTGCCAGAGATTTTGGTATTGCAATTGCTAAAGGTTGTTGAGGTCAAAGATTTCTCTCCTACAAAGCTTAGGATAGCATAATTGGTGAAGTTGCAAGAAAAGTGGGAGAATGTTTTTCACGCAATGAACACAAAATAAATAATGGTAACAAAATGGTTTCATAAAAAATGTTATGATCCCACTTTAAAATAAGACAACCTGGTGCTGAAATACAATGAGCATGGGGTTAAACCTGGGCAATATGCAAAGTTTTATATCCTATTTGAAGGTCCTTTCTGTATCGTGACATGTAAACAACACAAATCTTTCAAACTCAAAATCATGAATGATGAACCTCTCAGGATCCATCTCACGCAGTTTCAGTGATTTTGTTGATCAACTATAAATATATATAAATATTAGTGTATTTTATTTCTGTTTTTCTTTCCTATAAAGCTTGAGGAATTGTTCTTGTAAAGAAAGGCTTGTAGTTTTTGTATTTTTCCTATTCCTTTTTTGGGTTGCAGAGGAAAATCTTAAGGATTTTTGGTTTTTAAAATGATGACACTTGTTGTAGGAGGCTTCATATACATGTTTTAATTGAAAACCACATGTTCTCTTACTTTCAATTAGTTAAGTGGGGTTAACTTAAGATACAATCTTTAAGTTGACGAACGGGTATCTAGGAAAATCTGGCTTTTTACTAGAGGCAGTGCAAGAAAAGGTGCAATATTTTAGAAAGAAACTACTGGTGGCATATACACATTTAAAGGAATTAATTTGAATGAGTAGGAGTTAATGGCATTAACTAATGGAGTACATGTATGATGCGTAGAGAATTTTTTTTTAACAACTTAAAATCCATAAAACTTGCTCATAAATGACCTTACAAAGCTTGTTGTTGAAGATAATAGTAATTTGAAATCTAAGCCTTGCAAAGTTTTAGCAGTTTTTAGCACACAAGGATTTGAAAATTTGAGGTTAATTTTAGGTAATTCATGTGCAAAGAGTCTTGGAAACATTTCTAACACCACAGGGGCATAAAGAGTGAGTGTGGTGAGAGATATGGGCAGAACAAGAGCTTCGATGGAGGTCGTTGGGTCCCATAATTATGTAGATATATATGCTGGAGATATATCTTATTTAGGTCATGCAATTTTTCCAAAGATAATTTATGTAAAAACAAGGTTGAAGGACAAAGGACTGACCAAAAATCTGTCAGTTTTGGTGGATTTTTCTAAGAAATATTTGATCTTGATATACAAAAACAACACAAGAACCTTAGGGAAGATGCTTATCAACTGATGTTGGTAAGTAGAAAGAAGATAGAATCTATTTCCACTTCCATCTCACTTTTGGAATGTTGCCTCCCGCAATATATGGTTCCAAGGGTTTCGCATTGTCTAAAATTCATCCTGCTGTGTGTAGATAAATTTAATCTAAAATAATGAAATCATCCAGGGTTTAGAGTTGAAAGTAATTATCAGACATGTGACTATTCTTGAAATGCTATGCATTCCTCCACCCTCAATTGCACCATTTATAACCCCTTCTACTACTACTTTAACAAGCACTCAAGTAAGTGTGGCTACATTTTCTTCTTCCACAAAGGCATTTATTGCACCTACTATATTGGTCATCCCCGCACTCAATTCATTTTCCACACCTACGGTGACAAGAGAATTAACCTTCAAAACTACTCCATTGGTGTTCTCAAGCTGCATCCCCTCTATCTTTTCTCTTTCTCAATCAGACATAGTTTTTACTCTTGCTCAATTCCTTCCAACACTGTAAAATACCACTCTAGAGTTTCGTCAGCTATAATAGCATTGCCTTTCATAATTCAAGTGCTTGTGTAGATTCCTTATGCATCCCATTTTTCTAGTCCATATACCCCTACTTATGTGGACCAATAGTAAACAACTCAATTCATGAAAGATAGCTAGGTCTGAGGAAACCAAAAAGAGGAGGGAAAATGATGTATTAAGGCCTGTTGAGCTTGGGGTGCATTCTTTATTTAGGGAGGATCAACAATGCCTATTGGTTACATCTTTACAGCCCACACTAAACAAGAGAGAAAGTGAGTTGATACCAGATGATTATGTAGTTCAGATACATAGTGTTGATCTCAATTCTATGTAGCTACAAGATAGGGTGATGCTTCTGGAGGAAGCGCAAAGGATCCTTTCCTCTTATTACATGAAAAGGGCCATGAGGTTAGATAAAATTTAGGCTGAGATAGATAGCGTCAAAGCTACAAATGATTCCTCACCATCAAAGATAAATATTTAGAGGAAGAGATTACATGGATCTGAGAATCCATGCAGAAGGAGAAGACAAAGAAAGATTCTTTCGGGAAGCAGACCTAGGATGTGGTGGCAAGGCTGCAGCAGGAGCAACAAGAAAAGGATGAGGCTTTGAAGAACCTTACTAAGAAAGAGTCTGATCTAGCCAAATTACAGGCTAATCCTAAAAGTATAGTGCAAATATAGGGTAAGATTAATGTTTTAACTATTGAAAAGGAGGGAATTGAAAGGGAGTTGAGCATTTAACAAATACAACTCACACAATAACTGACTTCAAAGGGGACTGAGCTCAAATATTTAAATAGAAATCTAGAAGAGGTGGAAGAATATAAGTGTAAGATGGAGGAGGCCTTGGATAAGGAGAGGGAGGATTTGAATAAAATAATGAGTAAATACAATAGAAAAGTGTGGAGATGGTAGACTTGCACTTAAATATAAGCAATGCAGAGGAAAATGAAGTAATTTTGATAGAGAAGCTAGATGAAAAGGAAACAGAGAAAAAATTTCTAGCTCAGAGCCTCCCCCAACTCCTATTAATCTCTTTCCTATTTTTGAAGGTATTATTTATGCGAAGTGGGAAAAAATAAAGAAGTCCATTGATTGTTTTCGGACTACCTTTATATTTTTGGGTGAAGCTCATTCTTTGTTCATCGAGGTTAAGCTTATCCTCAAACCCTTCTCCAATTTTGTGATGCCCAAGACTCAGAGTGTTCAAATATCTGCAAGCTAGATATAAGAGACATCACATCTAGAGTAAAATGATGTAGATTTTGTAGATTGTAAGGATTATATACTATCAGTCAATTTAATGATCAACTAGCATAAGACAATTGTCTAGACTCAAACACGTTTGACTAACTTGGAGTCCACCATAGAAAGAACAAAGGGGAATTTTAAAGAACTGGAGGAACATGGTTTCAGATCCCCTTTCCATCTAAATGAGTCTGTGATGCAATTGGAAGAGATAGCTCAAAGAATTGATCAATAATTGAATTCGTTGGACCTACAAACGCTCTATGCAACTCCTGAGGTAGACCTTTTTAGAAGAATGTTCTATAAAATGGTTTGGATACATACCCTTATCAAGTCTAATTTTAGTGGGCCTGGTGACATATCCTTCAAGGAGCTGTTCATTTTGCATCAATAATTTGAATTCTTAAAGGTTTGGTCTTTTCCGACAGAGGATGACTCGTAGCCAATGCAAAAGGCTATGGATGATCTTCTAAGTGTTGGTTTATAGGCTGTCACTTTTGAAACTAGAGATAAGGGTTCTAATCTCACAAGAAAGATTCCCCTAGGAGTCACCCGAATATGAACCAAATTTTCACCTAGGTTCACTATATTTTTTCCTTAGCTTATTTTTCTTTCCCTTAGTGGCTTTTATTTTGCAGGAGCAACACACATATTGCCATAGGTCAACACAACATTATTTTGAAGTGATTTTATTTTCTTGTTAGCTAAAGACCCATTCTAAGCCCCGCATGTCCTTCAAGCGCTCATGAAATATATTTTCATTGTTGAGCCCAAAATTATCTTATGTCATATACATGGATGTCTCGCGGGCTTTTGAGGAGGTTACTTTTTGCGGAAAGACAAATTCAACACCAATTTTACACATGTCCTTTTATTCACAACTGAATGCCTCCACACATTCTATGTCTCTGAGATCATTTTTTATTAGTTTGGCACAACTTTTACTAAAGCTACAGAGATGATAATCAAAGTGGTTATTGAATAGAATGATGATGATCCGATTCTGCCAATGGATTATGAACTAGCTGTTGCATTTCAAGTCTAGCGATGGAGGTTTCATTATCGATGTTCCACAGATTTTGCCACACACTATAATTTCAAACTATTTTCTGTTGAATGTAATCATGGTGGTTCTCCCAGCTGGTATATATGGCTGGCATTTGTCAATGCATAGGGACTTTAAATTTTTTGGGAAAGAACTCTTTTGCAAGCCTTAAAATTGTAGTTTGCTTTTGAATTATCAATATATCAATTGTGCTAATAAACCCTTTAGTCTCTTGGATGATTATTTTATCTCATGAATGTTTTCTATGTTGTTACTTACTTCAGTATATGGGTATGTGCAATATCATGGTATACCAAGCTATGGCCTTAAGTGGCCATGAAAAAATAGAAAATCAGTCTTAGTGAACTTGATGTAAAAAGTTGGACATCTTATCAACCTTATGTGAAAAAGTCGTAAGAATAGAATTTGTAGGAAATTGAATGTAGTTTCTAAAATACTAGGCAAATACTAGGCTAATCAGATATGAGATATTATCAGATATCTCATATGTCCCACCCAAATTTTTCTTTCCATTTGAAATTTCAACATTTTCAATTTTGATTTTAGTTTTTTAGTTGTTTATAGATTTCATATTTTACAATATTAATATTATATAAATGTTAGATGATAATAGCATTAGTATTAATAAATGAGTATTATAATATTAATGTTTATATTAGTATTGTATAATAATATAATAGTAGTATTATATTATATTAATATTAGTATGATATTTAATAATATTACTATTAATATATTATTATTATTTATATTAGTATTATATTATATGAATTAGTATTATATTATTATTATTTATATAACTATTGTATAATAGTATAGTATTACTATTATCTTTATTATTATTTATATTATAATAATAATATGTAGAGAGAGAGAGAGAGAGTATCCCTCTTTCTCTCCTAGGTATTATTATTATAATATTAATACTAATGTTAATATAATAATATTAATATTATTAAAAATGATATATATAACAATAATTAAAAACAAAAATAAAAATTGAAAATAACATGGAATGAAAAAGTTTAAAATTACAAATGTTGAAATTTTAAATGGAAAGAAAAATATGGGTGGCAAAAATTGGATATTTGATTTGATATCGGAGATCTGATTTTATATCTGATATTTGATTAGGCTTGTACCTTGGCTTTTGGTTTGGCCATGTGTATTGACAGTGAGGCCTACTAGAAAGTCAACACGCTTTTTAGTGCATTTTTGGATGAGTGCAAAGATGATTATTTTTCACATAGCTACATTTTGGCATACCATTATCCTACACCTACCCATATGCATATGTGATTGCTATTGAATGGATTATGCTATCATCATCTCTATTTTGTAATGAGCCATTATATTTTTGCTTTACGTCTGAATAGTTGTGCCTAGATTTGTGATTGTTCTGCATTTAGATTGGATTCAGATTTGACCTTGATATTCCATCTATTTGGAATAGCCTCTACATCAGGTTTGTTTAGATATTCTAAGAGTTTGGCGCATGGCACCTTTATAGTTTTAGCATACTTATTCTTGTTTCCCTCAAATTATGTGTTTTAATCCCTTTACAAAACCCAATTTCTGGGAAACCCTAAATAAATGAAAAGAGGGATGTTATGTGACTGAACTAAAAAACATGTTTATAAAGCAATCAAGTTTTATTAAAAAATTTGGTTATGGAATATTTCAAAGTAAAGGCTAACAACCCATCACATAGTATTAAAAATAACAATAATAATGCAAAATCCCAGTAAGGCCAACAATATTTATCTCCTCGTGGAACAAACGTGTACAAAAATTAGCCTATCCGTAAATATTATCTTTCCCTAACAAATTTTATGGAACAAGAAAATTTGCTCCTCTTAAAATTTACATAATACAACCAGAAAAATTTATACAAGTCCTAAAAGGATAGAAATTTTCTTACATAATCGCAATGAAAGAAAAAGAATTATAGCTATAAGGGGTGCATGCACAAAGTTGGGTGCCAATGCCGTGAAAGACCATGACCAAAAAAAATTGGCGAATGAAAATGGGCACCTGTTTTGTTAGAAATGGGTGCCCATTATACTTCAGGTGCCTGAGCCATAAATATAAAATGGGTTCCCATTTTGGTTCGGGTGCCCTGGCCAAAATAGGCACCCATTTTCTAAAATTACTTAATTTTTATTTTCAACTATTTGGTAAGTCATTTTCACAACTTGCAAACCAAAATCACGTTTTGCTGCAGACGGGTGCTCATTTTGAGAGCTACCACTGACCCCCCTTGTTGTTGTTTTTTCAAGTCCAGGTACATATCATTGTTTTTAATTTGTTTTAATTATGTTTTTCATTAAAATTGTAATTTCTTGTTGTTTTTAATTAGTTTAATATTCATATGTATTATGTTTAATGTTTAAATTTTTTTTAATAAGATTAAAATAAATTGTTATATTTAATTTTATTTTAATTTGTAAATTATTGTAGAAGACAACAAAACTTTCAAAACTTATTTAATCTTAGGTAGAAAACTAAAACCTAAACCTAAACACAACTAAAACAAGAAACCCTAGGTAGAAAACAAAAATCTAGACCTAAACACAACTGAAGCAAGATTGTAAACCCTAGGTAGAAACCACAAATGTAAACCTAAACACAACTGAAAAAAAAATTGTAAACCCTAGTTCTAAAAAATAAACAATGAGCTCTCTCTCTCTCATGTTTTTTAATTTATATTTCTAAATTAAATGTTGCATTTAATTATAAGTCTAAATTAGATCTTTGTAAGGTAAAATGTAAATTATATAGTAATTGTCAATTTTCATGTTTGTATACATTCGAAGATTATATACCCATGGATGATTTTAATATTGAGGACTTTTAGCTCAGCAGGCACCTCCACCCGCTCCACCACCTCGTCCAGCTCCAACTCCAGCTCTACCTCCACCTCCACCCACTCCTGTGAAGTTGAGGGAGAACAGGAGAAATCTAGATGCCATCACACATGACATTAATAAAATTATATGTGAGCCTCATCCACCTCCAAAGGTACTATGCCTTGCAGATAGCATGCATGACATTTTAGATTCATTGCAATCATTAGACTCTGATTTGGATAGTTATCAGTCATGGAGGGACTCCATGGATACATTTTTTGTTGACAGCCCCTCTTATAAAGAGGTTAATGATTTAAAAATTACAAAAAATAATTTGAAACCTTATTTTGTGAACCCTAAAATGGGTGAGGAGATAGTTGGCAAGAACCCATGCATTTCTATTAGATAGTGTCAGCACCCGTAGATAGCTACACATTTTTGGGAGCGGTGGTGGATGGTATTTGACCATCCACCGCACGCCAATCATGAGGCCCCCTATATTTTTTGAAAAAAATATTGGCTGAATTTGAATTGGGTAGGAAACCCAATTACTTTGATATGAGATATTTTTAGGGGGTCACTCAGGGTATGCAATAGAGTAGGCAAGTGGCCAAATTGAGTGATAGAACTAGAAATTGTGTGTAATGAACCCCTTGTTCCTCTTCCTACCCTAGTAGTGCTTGCACCTTTCTACCATCGAGCAGTGCACTCAGCTCCTATTTTATTGAGTGCCCTTCCAGGTAATTTGTTAGAGAAGATGACCCAGGCAAGGGTTTCCCCTAGCATAGCACATGTTTGCACGAGTTGTGGGGTTATATGTAGGGGTCCCCAGAGTGATCCTGATGGTGTTGGTTCTGCCCATGGTGTATATGATGATGTTGATGCTGGCACACAGGGTGATGTTGGAGATGACATCACATCATATGATAATTTTCTGTGCAGATGACGATCATCTTGCAGAGGTAAATTTAATTGTTTAATTTATAGTACAAGATTAAATTACATATTTATACACATATAAACTATAACATTTAGATATTTTGTGAAAGAAGGAGGGTTGGCACTGGGTCATTCAGTGACCATCATCATATCACTTCCACACCTCGAGATCTCAGCCACCCATTCATCGTATACACTTTCATCTAGATACATAGATAAGTACATTTTTTGCCACCCGTTCATGGTATGCACTTTCAATTGATGATGTCTTTGATATATTTTCTATACTTTTGTAGGGTGCTATTGATGAGACTTTGTGACCGGTCTACCAACAAAGTGTAAATTGTCACCAGGTGCCAGGATACTAGCCAACTTCGCCTATAAAGGTTGTCTAGGGAATAAATTCTTTGGGCCTTCAAGCACATGAGAGTCGGGTCTCGATAGTGCAGGAGCTAAGTTGGGAGTGTGACTGTTTTGTTTGGGGAGATAGTTGGTTATCCTAGATCATCTTCTCTAGGGATTTTGTTAGGTCGCGGTTTCCTGCAAGCATTTGGATTATCAAAGAAAATTCAAAAGATACGCCAAGGTTAGAAGTATTTCATTCTACCTATAGTTATGAAAATGCATTTAGAACATCAACCAGGCTCTAACATGCTACACTAAATACTGAATGCATATGGCACCATTAGTTCATACATATCTAATAGTGAGGGGAAAAGAAGGTCGTTAATCTACTTAAAATATTAGAGAAAGAGACATTAGAAACATACATCACAAAAGAGTATTAACTCAGAGATCAGAAGACCAACAATAGCATTACGAGAATCCTTCCTTCTTCATTAATGGTTTTCCAGCATCACTGGTGTGTACAATAATGGCCCCAAGGGAGCATATATCTACTGAGAGCTTCTAAGAACTAAGGAGCATTTATCTCTACAACTAGAAGAAATAAAATGTTGAAAGTGTTATAGCTATGGACTGCAAAATCATCAATTATGTTGACCCCTAGAATGAAGTCAGACTTATTATTTATACACATGTGTTTTCCATAAAACTAACCTAACTTAACTTAACACTCAACAATAGAATACAATTTCTGGTGGCCGGTACTACCTGTACCACATTACAACTACCTCGAAGAGAGCAGAGGTGTGACATGTTAGAAGAATGAGAGAAGAAAAGAGCTATGGAAGAATCAGATTGGAGAATAGAGTCAGAGGGAGAATAGAAGAAATCTGATCACCTAGGGATCAAGGCTACATGCCTCATCAATGTAAAAGTGGATCACTGTCTCTGATGTGCTAGGTGTTATACTAGAGCGGTGCCTTGGGAAGAACACTTGTCAGAACCACCCCTCAAGTTGACGTAACTTGCTAGGGTCAACTACTTTGTAACACCTTTATTAACTACTTGATAGTGACTAGTTGGCTCTGGGGAACCTAGATGCAGGTCATCAAAAGAATGCAAAACTGTGAATCCAGAACTCTGGGATCCAGGAGCTTGTGCTCAAAGAATAATGAATACAAAAATACACCCTGCGGGTGAGTATCTCCAAAATTTGGAGAACCTTATTTCCTTTTACTATTTTTAAATTCTTCCAAAACTTGGCTTATGCCATCCTCATCTATCTCTTTAATATCATCCCACCAGCCACGGACAAACTCAAGCTTCTCTTCGACCTATCTGGCCCCGTTCCAAAATTCATCTACTATCTTCTTGGCATCATGTGCCCGGAGCATCATCTTAGATAATCTTGATAAGATTCGTCTATCAAAGTCCCAGTAAGACTAATATAGGGACTCCATGAACTCATCATACTTACTAACAACATAGTCCTTCGGGGTGCATGTTTCAGTGGTGAAGGGGTCGACTTGTGACACCCTTACCACAAATGCCTTGAATATGCCCAAAGGATACTGGGCTGTAGTTAGTTTCTCTCTTAGGGCCTTAACCAGTTCCTTGCATACCTCAATCTTGAGGCCAAGTCTAGAGTACTAGGCTCGGAGGGAGTCATATGATTCTTCCCCAAAAATTCTTGCCTCAGTGACGGCTTCTTCCCTTGTGTTGGAGATCTCATCCAACCCGACCTTCCATCTTTCATCTTGTTCTAAGTATTTCTCCCACAAGACGATGAAGATGTTCACCCCACTAAGGAGATTACTGATCTGATAGAGATCCAGGAGTGACACCACTAAAAATTACCTTACGATGACTATATTCTCTGTGATCTACCCATCCACAGCCTGGGCCTTCTTCTTCATGGCCCTTAGAGTATCCACATCACCCTATGCAAGCGGTAATGTGGAGGTAGAAGCTTCTAGGTGGATCTCGGCCAGGGGTTGTGTGAGTTCTGCTAGAAGTGTGAGGGGATTTGCATTGGTTTCTCTTTCCTCCTTCAACTTCTAGGTCTATTTATCATATCAGCCCTCCAGTACTTTTGTGGCCTCCCTCAGCAGATCCAACTCACCTTGCTTATCCCTCCTCCCCAATGTTACCTCTGTGATAGTATAATCCTCAGGCCTTACCGCTACCAGATTTGCATCTAGGGGAGGTGTTGTAATCGTCACAACTGTACTTCCTACTGGACCAGTTTGGAGGGTATGGACTATCTAGGCCTTCTTAGGCTTCTTGGCTTCTACATTATGGTCCATCATCTCAGCCAGGGAGAGTGGAACACCTATTGCTACAACCGGGGCCTTTCTCTTTCCGGATTCCACCAGCCATTGGGGTGGCTAGGGTGAATTTTCTATCAGGACCTAGGTATCGAGACTCCCTTCGGAGTCTGGTGGTGCATTCACAACATCTTCAGTGTTAACGGGCTCTTTCTCATTTTCATGTTCCTTCTCCCTCTCTTTTTCTCTAGAGGCCTTAGTATTTTCTTCCTTGTTGGCATCCTCCTTCATGATGTCCAAGGTTCCTCCTCTACTGGTATACGCATAACCTATATTTTGAAGGATTTCCCTATCCTTCTCAGCATCGAGCAAGTTAACATTTGTATCTTCGGGGGTTCTTTCCTCATCATGCTATTGTTGTTCTTCCTCGGCATCATTCACTGGGATATCTTTCTCCATTAGAATGTCTTCCTAAGGCGGTGAAGGAATCTGGCCTAGGTTCAATGTCTAGGCTTCCACGATCACCTCCCCGAATGTACTCTGGGGCATTTGGTCAATTGGAGTAACTGAAGGCATTTGGAGCGTGATAAATGGGGGTACAATTTCCCCAGTCATCAGTTTCTCATCTATTGTTTTCCTTGGTTCATCCTTGGTCTCTTGGACTGGTGTTTTCTCCCACTCATCTTGCTCCTTTTGTGTTTCTTCTTGAATTTCTTGCTTTATGGCAGCTTCTTGCTCTGGGACTTCCTTCTCAGTGGGAATCTCTTCTTTTTCCTAAGGGGCGATCTCTTCTACCGGGTGATCTATATCCCCATGTAGGTTCATGAGCTCATCTATCCTGAAGATATCATCAAAGTTGTCATGCGGGGGAGAGATATCTCAAATATTCTCAAGTTTGCGGGAATCCAAACTGACATCTACTTGGGGCATGTTAGTGATATTGGGACCTATTTCTGCGCTTGGGGTGGGGTTTACCTTCTACTACTTCTTCCTTTGTAGTGGGGCCCTGATATCTAGAATACATGTAGACTCCACCTCAGTGAAATTCTTCCTACTCATCAGTGTGGCCAATGACAGGGATCCCACTAGGCAAGCAGATTCTACCAGAGTTGCAAGGAGGCCCTTAGATAGTTGCAATCTTATCCTCTGGATTATCAACCTCAACACCTCCATCGAATAAGTGTCAAAATTTTTTGGTAAATGAACACATCATCTACCCTAAAAAAATTTGGGAAACTGAGTTCCCACTAGATGAGGGGATAATGATCCCATGGCATCAACTGGCCTAGCCCAATCCCAGGAATACCCATCGTCTGAAAACTTTGAAAGGTAGGTCTCTATTGAGATATTGCCCATAGTATGTAAGATGTCATGTGGAACCTAGAGGTTTGGAGGACACTCTTCAGATACGTGTCCACATGGCTGGTGAGGATGGCCGCCCAATTGAATATCAGATTATGGGTGGTGATGTAGTAGAGGAAGTAATACATCCATGCCAAGAAATCCTAGGTATGGGGCTCGTTAAAGATCCAACATGGAAATATAATGCCTACTTGGATAGGTTCTTTAAAATCCTTGAGTGGAATCTCCAACTTCATCTTTTTATAGTCCCTTCTCAGGGACTTTAGCCAATGGGTGTTGAGATGTTTACAAGAGAGAAGGGAAGCTCCTTTGAACTCCTTTAATGATGTGGCCCAGGACAAAACCACCGCTCCCTTGAATTGAGGGATCCCCAACCCAAAATAAAAGGTTATTGCATCCAGATTGACGATAGTCACTGGATAGTGTAACAGTCAGGGATTGGTGAGAAAGACAACCTGGGTGGAGGCATTATAGAGCATTTCTAGTTGGAGAATCAATTCTAGTGCTTTCACCAAGCAAGGAAAAATTGTAGCTTTGATGATCCGAGAGGCGGCCAAGTATTTTTCCATATCATCTCTGACGGTCCTCTATTGGTATATGGCTTGGAATAGCTCCTTCCTTTCAGCCCATAGTCTGAGCTCTATGTCTATTATATCTTGAAAATTAGAGTCCACCTTGCACCCTACAAGGGAACCATCCTTTAGGTACTTGGAAGTTAGCAACAGTTTGGCTAGCATATTTTTGGCCTTAATTTTTGTAGCTGCCCGAGTAGAGGTAGTTGGAAACTCTAGGCTATTAGGAGGGGCGATCACTTCAGACATTTTGATCAATCAATCTGCAACCTCCAAGACAGGAGAACCATCAATACATGATATGATAAGAATAATATTTTAAGGACGCAGGGGAATTCACCACCATTTTGCACCTACTCAAAAATGTTAGCATGCATCAAAATCCTGGAACATTAAAGTTAATAAGGATCAGATTCTGACAAACACCCAGAGGCTCCAGGGCAGTGGTTTAGGTGAAAAAAATGGGATGAAGACCTGGGGGCTTCTTAGCACCTAAAGTCCATAAGGACTAGCCATTGTCAATGTGACCAATGGCGAGATGTACTTGGCTAACATGGGTCATTACGTGGCCACGTGATAGGCAACGTAAAATGCATTAATGGTGACAAGTGGGCTAACACAGGGGAAGTAAATGCTAGATAGGATGGGATTTGAATGCCCACTCATGAGAATTTAATCTCACCATTAAGATGACATGACAGAGGAGAGAGAAATTTTCCATCACCTAAACTAGCAATGTGCTAAGTTTGAGCCATGGTGGATACCTCTCTAACGAGCTTAACAATTGGTTTAGATGTGATGGAGCGCAATGAGCTTGACATAGATGGGGGGATATGCATAGAATATACAATAAATGTAGGAAATGAAGCACAATGATGTCCAAAGCACAACTCATGGGCTGACCACAAAAAAATATGTATATACAGACATACACAAAAAGCTACATAATTTATAGAATGTACATGAAGACTACAATATATACACAATTATATAGAAGCACTTCAGTATTCTACAACAATCTAAAAAAATATACACTAAACTACAACTACATAGAGGTCGAACAACCCTATGGCAGAGCCAACCCAAAAATAGGAGGTGAGAGAGAAGCCAGTGTAAAGATGTGGCAAAATGAAAATAGAACCAAAACAAAATAGACAAGCAAGAAACATAACCAAAAACCAGAGAGGAGAGAGTTGAGGGCCTACCTGGAAACACAAGGAATGCGGGAAAGAAGAGCATATGAGGTGCTCTGCACCAAGTTAACCCTTGTGTGACCATGAACAAGCACTGCAAATCACTATTTAATCAATCACTAATCACTGGCAACGAAACACTTCTTAAATTGCCTTAATCACCTTTGAAATCACTCTAAGTGCTCTAAGTGTTTGATCATGGTAGCTGTGAAAGTGACTAGTAACTTCTATTTATATCCTTAGGGTAAAAATGTTTTTCTTTCTCTCCACAAACTCTAGAACAAGCAAAGCTCCAGACTCCGAGCCCGGGGATTCCATGCGACCACATCTTCTCATGAAAGAAGACATGATGACAAAGAATCCCGGAGTCTAGAATCTGGATGGCTCAAAAGAACAAACAAACTTTGGGACCAGGTCCTAGAGACAAAAGAAGACAAAATAAAAGGAAAACAACCCTCGTGGGAGAAAAGCTTGGAGGGAAAGCAGAGGAAACAAAAGAAACCAAAGGAAAGAGAAAAAGAGAAAAAGTGGACCCAAAATTTTGCCTACAAAATGTAGGGATGGGCATACAGGGCATAACAAATGGTGACTATCTGGGATGAATGCCTTAGTGCATTTGAGAACTTTAGAATCTCTAGTTAGCAAAACCAGAATTAATCTTTACCTGGAGCATTCTTCTTGCAAAGTGCGAGGCATCTGGGAAAGTTAGACTCATCATCGATTCAACCTTTCGGTCTTTCGTCAGTTGTGAAGTGTGTGCTTGGGAAGAAAACCAAGCCAATGACCTCTGGGAGAAGCAAAGAGGAGGCACTAAGTAAATGAAACCAAAGTCTTTATATCTTGCATGTTTCCCTTGGATACTAGAATTCTCTATTCTTTAGTTCTTTTCTTTTTCTTTTCTAGATGGAAAGGTGGTACTTCTTTCACCGTGAACCTTAAGCTTATCCAATTTTAATGGTGGTACTTCTTTCACCTTGCCACCCACTTTTTTAAATTTATGAATAGGAGAGAATGTTCTGGACCCAGGATATTTTAAGGATTTTCAGACTTGGTTAATAACCAGTGCAAACAATCTTCCCTCAAGGTGTCTGATTAATTTCTTCTTAAATTTTCTCTTAACTAATGTCCCGACTATCAAGATGTGAATCTAATGAATATTACCTGTAACCTTTTACCATGCTTATAGAAAAAAATTAAGAGCACGGAAAAATTCCACTATGCTAACAATAGATTCTGAATTCACCAAAATACACAAGGTGTCGTTCCAAAGACTAGATGTTATGCAAAGCATACCTATCTACAAAAGAAGAAAACACACTGGGAACCTACAAAATAGACGAAAACAAAAGAAAGCCAAAACAAAGGAAAACACAAAAAGGAAAAGGCAGTCCCAGAGGACGGCTAAAAATATATTTACAAGGCACTCCAAGCAAAGTGCTAGGAAAGATATTTACAAGCAAGAATTTTACATATAGTACAACTTTGGGAAAACTCACGACCTACCTTATTCAAAATAGTTCTTGAGAAATTTCCCATTGATAGGAAATGGGATGGCTTCTCTAGTCATATTGTTGAGGAAATAAGTATTTTCCCTGCAGATCTCAGATATCATATATGGTCTGAGCTACAGCCGTTGAAACTTAGTTTGCTTTCCCTTCTTTTTTCGGGCCTTTTCCCACAAGAGGACCAAGTACGAAATCTGAAAGGCCTTATACTAGGCTCCTCGGTCAAACCATCATTTCACTACTACTTGGTGACACACAAAATTTTCAAGGGCTACGTCTCTTTGTTCCTCCATTCATACCAAGTTCAAAAGTCAAACCTCCACAATGTTATCCTGGTTGCTGAATTCCTGCATAAATTGTAAAATCAGGATCTATAAGTTGATGGTGAATACTAGATTCTAGCCACAAACTAGATGGAATGGGGATGTCCCTAGGGCTGCCTTTATTCAGATACAATCCACCAAGAGGGTGAACCTATCCTTTTGATGCCAGTCCTGGGGACTCTATTCTAACAGATGTTTGATCACCTCAAGTAGATTTTTATTGGTTGATTCAGTGACACCATTACCCTGTGGGTAGTAGTTACTAGAGAACTTCATGGTGATCTTTCTTTTGTAGGTCCATTCGAGTAATTTCACTAAATAAAATGTTGGACCATTGCCACACACTATTGCAAATGGCATTCTGAAATGAGTGACTATATTTTCTTCCAGGAATTTCATAACTACATCTGCCATGTTATTTTTACAATGGATCGCTTCAGACCACCAGGTACAATAATCAGTGTTAGTCAGAATGTACCAGTGGTTTGAAGAAAATTTGGGGTTGATTTCTTCAATGAAGTAAAATGCCCATTGGGAAAAGGGTTTAGTTTTGAAGATCGGCTACAAAGGAAAGGCTGAGTTCCACTCATAATGTGCCACTATTTGGCAAGTATGGCATCTTCTAACATGAGTATAAACATCCTTAAAGATATAGGGCCAATAGTATATGGCCCAAAGGATCTTATGGGCAGTGGCGTCAACTGCGCCATGCACGGTTCCAAACTTCCCATGGAATTCTTCAATCATCTTCGTAGCTTGGTCCCTGTCTATGCACCAGAGGTATACCCCTTCATAATTCCTGTGAAAAAACATTCCTTTTTTTATCATGAAGTGTGCGCTTTTCAGCTGCAGGGCATGATGTTTGTTTGGGGGTAGTCCTTTCAAGCACCTATTGTTCAACAATAAGTATACCAGGTCGGTATACCATGGATCTTGAGTGATGGACTCCACTGTATAGGTCTAGCATTCAATATCAGGAGTTCCTTCTACCATCTCTCTACATAGTTCCTTGTCTCATACTATCTTCATGGGTTGCATTTCCAAATCATACTCTTGGATGATGGCCATCCACTTCCCATGTCTTTCACCCAATTGACTCTGAAAGAACAAAGACTTAACAGCCTGGTCTAGGATGATAGCATTCACTTTTCTGTAGAGAATATAATGTCAGAATTTTTTTACGACATGGACAAGAGAAAAGGCCTACTTTTCCAATGGCGAGTACTAGACTTTGACATTCTTAAAAGTGGAGATTATGAAAGCTATTGGTTTCTCGTCCCCTTTGACCTTATGGGTAAAAATTACCATGACAGAATGTGGCAAAGAAAAGGAGTATATGTGAAAAGGGAGGGAATAGTCTAGACTAGCCAAGACTTGTGCCTCCATAATTGTTTGTTTAATCTGGGTGAATGCTAGCTTTGCTTCAGGACTCTACTCAATCTTTGTATCTTTCTTCATCATCTCATTGAGTGGTTTCACTATCTCAGCAAATCCATTGATGAACCGCTAGACAAAATTGATCTTTCCAAAGAAAGACCTAATTTCCTTCTTACTGTCCGACATTTGTAGATTTACCAACGCTTCAATTCTCTTAGGGTCAATAGATATACCCTTCTTGGAGATGATATGCCTGAGTAGCTTCCCTTCAATGACCTCGAATATACATTTCTTAGGGTTGAGGGATATTCTATACTGGCGACATCTCTCACAAATTTGGGCGAGGTGGGCGGAATGATCACGCATGTCTCGGGAAAAGATGGTCAAATCATCCATGTAGATGATTATGCACCAGTTTACTAGGCCTTCAAATGTAATGTCCATAGCCTTTTGAAAATGTTTCCCACTTGGTGGTGAACATCATTTTGTCTCTATCTTCATACTTAACCATGACTTGGTTATACCTAGAGTACCCATTGAGGAAGGACATCATTTGGGATCCATTGGCAATTTGTAATACCTCATCCAACAAGGGGAGAGGGTGATTATCCCTCTTAGAAGCCTTCTTCAAATTGAGAAAATCCATGCAAAGGTGGATCTTTCTACTTTTCTTCCTCACAGGGATGAGGTTGGAAACCCAAGTAGTATGTTGGATAGGAAAGATAATCCAGGTTGACAATAATTTTTGAACCTCTTGATGAATTAGAGGCTCGATTAGCGGGTTTACCAATCTTTTATTTTTCTAGAAGGGCTTAGTATCAACTTTTAGCAGGATGGTATGGGCCATGATAGATGTGTCAAAGGTTTTCAAATTCTCATACCCCCATGAAATTATGTTAATGTATTCTCGGAGAACTGTGAGAATCTTCCCCTTCTCTTCTAGGGAGCAGGAGGTGCCAATGTGTACCAATTTTTCTTCACTGGCCTGACTGATGTTAACTTATTCAAATTTTCCTCCCTCTGAGGAGGATGATATCTTCTCCTAGCCTCGAGGGTCTAAGTCAAAGATACATTCTAGTGCTACCATCCCCTTAGGAATGGTATTGGTTGGCAAGTCTATGATCCCATCATCTTCTTCACCCTTCCTAGTATCTTCATGATCTCTTTCTTCCACTATCTGGTCTTTGAAAACACCAACATTGGCCATGAAGGCTAGGATATGTTGATCATCCTCAAAGACCTGAAAGTGAGTGACATTGTCCAGAATGGACTGGGTGGGGATCATCTCAACATAGAATTTCCAAAGATGGGAGCCAGCCATTGGTTCTAGGGTGCTGGAAGATACAAGAAGGGCATCCAGAATGTAGTTTCTTTTTTGAGGAATGAATTCAATGTTGAAGGCAACAAAATATTTATTGAGGCTCCATGCCCGGTTGTGGTATGTGACCATCCTTTTATCATGATAAGTGTATTGGCTCTGGAACTTCTTAACAATCAACTCTAAATCACTGAGGGCCTGGAGGCGGGTGATTCCTTTCCTCAGTGAAAATAGGAGTCCAAGGACCAAAGCCTCATACTCCGTGACGTTGTTTGTGCAGTCAAACTGCAGCCTATAAGATGTGTGGAAGGATTTCCTTCATGGTTTGATCAATTCCACTCTGACCCCACAGCCTTGTTTAGATTGGGACCCATCAAAATTTAGGGTCCATAAGTCATTGTTTGTTGTGTGGGGCTGGGAAGGCGAAGTGGCGTTTGGATTATTTTTGGGGAGGTTGGGAGGAGTTTCCTCAAGTTCTGATGTTGTGTGGGTGAGGCTTTGCTCCAGAGAAGCCTGTGGATGGGATTCCTAGACTAGCAACACCATGGTGGTATGGCTAGGATGATTGTTGGGTCTAGTAAAATCCTCCTCGTGTTTCTTCTCCTGGGGGTCATTGATGTGGCGGGTGGTAGTGGCAATGCAAGGCTCACAGTCTAGTTATGAATATTTTTGGTAATGCGCCCAGAACCAAGTGTCGAACAAGAGTGTAGTGGGAGTTGTTTTGATACCCTGTGAGTTAACCTCACCCCTTATTTTTTTGTCTAGGTCCTAAATTCTCTAGGAGATTATGGGATCCTCCATGGGGGTGAAATCAAATGTGAGGATTTCTAGGTGGTGGTACACCCCGGGGGAAGTCTCAGAGAAGAGGACTTCATTAACCCTCCCGACTTTAGTGAGGGCTTGTTTCATCCTGGGCTCACTTTCTACCCAGATCTGGTTGGATTCTCCCTCCCAAGGGAGCTACAAGTGGGAATATTCAATGGAGAAATACCTATAAAGGGCCTTCAACCAATTCTGACTTAATAAAATCCCATAAGTCTCTAGGATGTCCACCACTTGGATGTCAATTCTACTTGTTATATGGGGATCTTGGATGAGCTGAATCTGGACATTTTTCAACTCACCTACCATTTTTACAGCAATTTTGTCTAGTTTGACTACTGCGCCTTTAGATGGAGTGGGATATAATCCAAGCTTCTGGCATATTGATAAAGGCATGACATTGCCTAAAGCTCTGAAATCTACCAAGAAATTGTGTAGGTTCTTCCCTTGTATATTTAAGCATAGTAGGAAGGGAGGATCCTCAGTATTTCCCTGAAAGACAGCCACGTTGGTGTCATCAAAAGTGATAGTCTTTGGTGGGTGATTGAAAGCTTCCAAGTTTCCCAAGAGCTTCAGATGAGACTTCCTCTGCTCGAGATAGTTAAGAAAAACCTCAATTAAGGTCATGATGGTGGTAGTTATTTCCAATACCTTTGTGATGTCGAACCTCCACCTGGTAATTGTTGGCTTCCCTCGGCCGGATCCTTAGCTTGGTTAGAGCTAGATCCTTTTGGTGGGAAGGAGTGATCAGTTGTGTAGTGCTGGGGAGGGGTATCTTTTGGAGGTGTAGGTGTGTAAATTGGTCCTTTACCAGCCTAAATATGAGTGTTATAAGGAGTCTGTGGGTTGGTGAAGGCATTGGCCTTAAAGGCTAGAATAGATTCATCAAAGAACCCCTACAATTCAGGCTCTTCTTTGTCTTCTTTGTCTTCTCCAAAGAAGACAGTCTCATAGGTGAAGGCACCGTGAGTGGGCTCATGCATAGGCACTTTCAGGGGAGTAGGATCAGCCATTTTTTGTCTATCCAACTGGGAGACCATCATGACCTTCTCTACCATGGCACAGTTTACTTCAGAATGAGAGCTAGTATCGTGCAATCTACACTAGTTAGTTAGGGGCTAGAGTTCTGCAACTGGCATGAAATGGGTAGGTCTGGCACTGCCCTGAGCAGTGTTTTTATTTGGAGGAGGACCTCCATTGTTTGCATTGTTATTCCATTGATGTTGGTTGGGCTGAGCCCTGTTGTTGTAGTTCCTTCCTCTGGCATTTGTATTACATTGGCCAAAGAAGATATTCCCTCTTTGGGAATTGGTGTTGTGGGGTGCAAAAGACCTTGCCTTCAACTGTCCCATGCCCACAGTCAGTGAGGACAACAATCATTGGAGGGATTCAACCTTGGCAGACAACTGAGTGTCCGCGTCATAGTGTGACGATTGTTGTGATTGGTTTCTAGGGAAGGCAGCAAAAACTACTAGAGTCGAGGACAGAAATCCACCAGCTACGGGTGACTAGAAGAACGGTACTTTGGAGGGTTGTGTCGATGGTTTTTGTGATTGCTGCAAATGATTCCAAGGAACAAATTCCAGACCCGGTATGGTCTATTCTTGTGAAGGGTATACATACCGGACCTGTTGGTCTATTGGTGGTGGTGGGGGATTCATAGCCATCCCAGAGTCACCCATTACCTGATTCAAGTTGTATCCTCTAGCGTTAGAAGTTCCACCAAGTATCATGTTGAAAGGCATGCTCTGCCCAATCCCACGAGGAGCTTTGTTCAGACTGTGGGACAACTCCAAGGGTAGGTTGTAAATCTTCGCCAAAGTATCCCAATCAGTGGGGGTAGTAGTTCTCCATAGGAGAGTGGAAAAAAAAGGGTCCATTTCATTGAGGTACATCTGGATGGTTACATCTATGGATGGGATGAAGTGACCCATGCACCACTTTAAGGCGCGTTGGAACTTATGGTTAAATGTTGCAAGGGGTTCATTGGGTTCCTTCCTGATGGAGATGAACTAGCTGCGGGACAACGCTGGGTTCACATGTATGTGGAAGGCTACCAAAAAAGCATCCTCCATGTCTTGCCAACTATTGATGGAGTTGGTGGGCAGGTTAAGGTACCAATTCAGCTCATTTTATCCCAAGGACAGAGGGAACATTCGGGTCACAAAATCTTGATATTGGATCTAGTGTCAGTTCATGGAATCTTTGTATTCCTGTAGATGTTCTTCTATGATTCATGAGACTAAGTTCTCATATAAGGGGCAGATCTTCTCTAGATGTGCGGGAAGATTGTTGGTTGCACCCAGAAACTGTCCCATTGGGGACCCGATGGTACCAAAGTATATAGTCATCGAGGGTGTTGGGTTTTGGCTAGATGGAGCGTTAGTCCCTAGGGTTGTCTGGGAGACTTGTGTATTCTTATATGTAGTAGATCCCTAGACAATGTTAGCTGGCTTGGTTTTTGAGGTCCACTTCTTTCAAGTGCGAGGCTTAATTTATACAAATCTACCAGGATTGGGGGTTGATCTAAGGACTCTTTCAAATTGGGTAGGTGAAAAAGATCCAATCCAACTAAAGGTTTTCTTCCTAAAACTATGGCTAGGGGAACCCTCAGGTGGTGTAAAATTTAAATCCTCAGAAGGGGACGAGCTCATGCCCTTCCTCTAGCACCAATTTCTGTTGACAAGACTTTGTGACCTATCCGTCAATAGAGTGTAAGTTGTCACTGGGTATCGGGGTAACAGTCAAATTTGCCTATAAAGTTTGTCCATGGAATAAATTATTTGGGCCTTCAAGAATGTGAGAGTTGGGTCTCAACAGTGTAGGAGCTAAGTTGGGAGTGTGACTATTTTGTTCGGTGGGATAGCTAGTTATCTTGGCTCATCTTCTCTGGGGATTTCTTTAGGTCAGGGTTTCCTGTGAGTATTTGGATTATCAAAGAGATTTCAAAAGATATTCCAGGGTTAGAAGTATTCCATTCTATCTATAGTTATGAAAATACATTCAAAACATCAACCAAGCTCTAACATGCTACAATAAATACTGAATGCATATGGAACCATCATTTCATACATATCCAATAGCAAGGGGAAAAGAAGGTCGTTAATCTACTTAAAACATTAGAGCAAGGAACATTAAAAACATACAGCACAAAAGAGTATTAACTTAGAGATCAGAAGACCAACAACAACATTGCAAGGATCCTTCCTTCTTCATTAATGGTTTTCCAGTATCACTGGTGTGTACAATAATGGCTCCAAGGGAGCATCTATCTACTGAAAGCTTCTAAGAACTAAGGAGCATTGAGCCCTGCAACTACAAAAAATGAAATGTTAAAAGTGCTATAGCTATGGACTGCAAAATCATCAATTCTTTTGATTCATGGGATGAGATTGGACTTCTTATTTATACACATGTGTTTTCCCTAAAACTAACCTAACTTAACTTTACACTCAGCAATAAAATACAACTTCCGGTGGATGGTACTACTTGCACCATGTTATAACAACCTCAAAGAGAGAAAAGGTCTGACATGTCAGATGAATGATATAAGAAAATAGGTATGCAAGAATCGGCCTTGAGAAGAGAGTCAGAGGGAGAATAGAAGAAATCCAATCCCCCAAGGATTGAGGCTACATGCCTCATCAATGTAAAAGTGGCTCACTATCTTTGATGAACCAAGTGTTATGCTGGAGTGGCGCCTTGGGAAGAACACCTATAAGAACAACCCCTCGAGTTGACATGCCTTACTGGGGTCACCTACTTTCTGACACTCTTATTAAATTCTTGATAATTGCTAGTCAAATTCGGGGAACCTGGACGTGGGTCATCAAAAGAATGCAAAACTATTGATCCAGAACTCGAGGATTCGGGAGCTGGTGCTCAAAGAATAATGAATACAAAAATACACCCTATGGGTGAGTATCTTCAAAATCCAGAGAACCTTATTGCCCTTTATAAATGCTTCAAAAACTTGGCTTATGCCATCCTCATCTATGTCTTTAATGTCATCCCACCTGCCATGGATAGCCTCAACCTTCTCTTCGGCCTCTCCAGCTCCATTCTAGAATTCATCTACTATATTCACAACATCATGTGCCCAAAGTATCATCTTAGATAATGTTGATATCCTTCCTCTATCAAAGTCCCCAATAGACTAATATAGGGACTCCATGAACTCATCATACTTACTGAGGACATAGTCCTCTGGGGTGCATGTTTCAGTGGTAAAGGGGTCAACATGTGACACCCTTACCACAAATGCCTTGAATAGGCCTAAAGGATGATGGGTCACAGTTACTTTCTCTCTTAGGGCCTTAACCAGTTCCTTGCATACCTCAATCTTGAGGCCAAGTCTAGAGTACTGGGCCCAGAGGGAGTCATATGATTCTTCCCCCAAAATTCCCACCTCAGTGATGGCTTCTTACCTAGCATTAAATACCTCATCCAATCTGTTCTTCCATCTTTCATATTGTTATAAGTCTTTCTCCCACAGGACCGTGGAGATGTTTGACCAACTAAGGAGATTACTGATGTGATAGAGATCCGGGAGTGACACCACTAAAAATTTCTTGACAGTGACTATCTGCTCGGTGATCCACCCATCCACAGCCTGGGCCTTCTTCTTCATGGACCTTAGAGTATCCACATCACCCTTTGTAAGCAGTAATCTAGAGGTAGAAGCTTCCGGGTGGATCTCGGCTAGGGGCTGTATGAGTTCCATCAGAAGTGCAAGGAGATTTGCATAGGTTTCTCTATCCTCCTTTAACTTTTGGGTCTGTTTATCATATCGAGCCTCCAGTAATTTGGTGGCCTCCCTCAATAGGTCTAAATTGCCCTGCTTGTCCCTCCTCCCCAATGTTACCTCTATGATAGTGTAATCCTTGGGCCTTACCACTACTGTACCTGCATCTGGGGGATGTGTTGCGATCGTTAGAACTATACTTCCTACTAAACCAGACCAAAGGGTATGGACTATCTGGGCTTTCTTAGGCTTCTTGGCTTCTGCATTATGGGCCATCATCTTGGCCAAGGAGAGTGGAACACTTGTTGCTACCATTGAGGCCTTTCTCTTTCTAGATTCCACCAGCCATTGGGGCAGACGGGGCAACTTTTCTATCAAGACCTGGGTATTGGGACTCTCTTTAGAGTCTAGCGGTGCATTCCTGACATCTTCAGTGTCATCAAGCTCTTTCTCCTTTTCATGTTCCTCCTCCCTCTCATGTTCTCTAGAGGCCTCAATATTTTCCTCCCTATTGGCATCCTCTTTCATAATGTCTGGCATTCCTCCTCCACTGGTATCAGCATCACCTATATTTTTAGGGATCTTCCCATCCTTCTTAGCATATGATGATTTAACATTTGTATCTTCAGGGGTTCTTTCATCATTATCCTACTATTGTTCTTCCTCGACATCATTCATTGGGATATCTTTCTCCATTGGAATGTCTTCCAGAGGTGGTGGAGGTGTCTAGCCTAGGTTCAATGTTTGGGCTACCGTGATCACCTCTCTGAATGTACTCTAGGGCATTTGGTCACCCAGAGTAACCGAAGGTGTTTGGAGCATGATGAATGGGGGTGCGGTTGATCCCATGGGCCCGGTTTCCCCAGTCATTGGTTTCTCATCTGCTATTTGCCTTGGTTCATCCTTGGTCTCTTGGACCATTGTTTTCTCCCACTCATCTTGCTCCTTTTTCATTTCTTTCTAGACTTCTTGCTCTGTGGTAGCTTCTTTCTCTAAAACTTCCTTCTCATGGGGAATCTCTTCTTTTTCCTGAGCGGCGATCTCTTCTACCATGTGATATATATCTCCATGTAGGTTCATGACCTCATCTGACCCAAAGATATCATCAAAGTTGTCATGTGGAGGAGATGTATCTAAAATATTCTCAAGTTTGGGGGAATCTGAACTGACATCTACTGGGGGCATGTTAGGCATACTAGGGCCTATGGCTATGCTTGGTGTGGGGTTCACCGTCTGCTTCTTCTTCCTTTGTAGTGGGGCCCTGGTATCCAGAATACTTATAGACTCTGTGTAGAAAAAATTCTCCCTTCTCATCAGTGTGGCCAATGACAGGGATCCCCCTAAGAGAGAAAATGCTACCAGAGTTGTGAGGATGCCTTGAGATACTTACGCACTTATCCTTTAGCTTGTCAGCCTCAACGCCTCCATCTATTCTTGTACTTGCACCATTATGGGGAGAAAACCCTTCAGAGGTACGTGGGCTGTGGTATCATCTATTTTCTTCCCCTTTCTTGTGTTGGGTCCTGCAACTCCGGAGATTGAGGCGGACCTCTAAACAATTTGTCCTTTTTAGGTGCTCTTTGGACACACCCACACAAAATACATGTGCCTATTTTCTAGAATGGGGTGGCATACCCCCTTTGTTAAATATTCTAAGGTAGCCCAATCCACTGGAGGGAGATCCAATTTATCTAACCCTTGTTCTTTATACAATGGGTCCTCCCGGGGCCCATCATCTGAAAAACCATTTGGGAAACCCCAAAGGTTAAGGGATTTCATCAAGCTTGTAGACATCCACAAATGTTGGCAAGCCTAGAGACCAGGATTGTCTTGGTAGTCCACCCAGAAATCTTTGATATCATCTTTATGCAGTGGGGACACCCGGGGAAGCGCTAGTGTTATCTTACCCAATGGATCAAAATTGTTTATGGTATGGTGGAATTCCACTAGTCCCAGACTCTTCAGTTCATTTTCTAGCTCTTTTGTTGTGGCTAGACTGCAAGAATAGTTCCCGCAAGAGATTTGGAAAATGCGAGATTGGATAAAATAATTCCTATAAGTACTCACCAATTTCATCGCCTCTTGCAATAACCGGTATCCAGAATCTCGAGTAAGTGTCAAAATGTTTTGGTAAAAGAAGGCATCATTTACCCTACAAAAATTTGGGAAATTGAGTTCCCACTAGACCTTGGGCTAATGATCCCATGACGTCAACTAGCCTAGCCCATTCCCAAGAATTCCCATCATCTACAAACCCTGAAAGGCAGGTCTCTGTTGGGCCAGTTTCCATAGTACTTAAGATGTCATGTGGAACCTGGAGGTCTCGAGAACACTCTTCAGCTGCATGTCCACATGGTTGGTGCAGATGGCTGCGCAATTGAATGTCTGACTATAGGTGGTTATGCAGTAGAGGAAGTAATACATCCATGCAAAGAAATCCCAGGTATGGGGCTCTCTAAAGAGTCAGCACATAAATATAATGCCTTCTTGAATAGGTTCTTTAAAATCCCTGTGGGGAATCTCCAACTTCATCTTTTTATAGTCCCTTCTTAGGGACTTAAGCCAATGGGTGTTGAGATGTTTCTGGGAGAGAAGGGAAGCTCCTTTGAACTCCTTTAATGATGTGGCCCGAGAGAGAACCACCACTCCCTTGAATTGAGGGATCCCCAACCCTGAAGCAGAAGTTGCTGCATCTAGATTAATGATAGTCAGTGGATAGTGTAACGACCGAGGATTGGAAAGAAAGAAAACCTTGGTGGAGGCATTGTAGAGCATTTCCAATTGGAGAATCAACTCTGGTTCTTGCACCAAGCAGGGAAAAATTGCAGCTTTGATGATCCCAAAGGAAGCCAAGTATTTTTCCACATCATCTTCGGCAGTCCTCTGTTGGTATATGGCTTGGAATAGCTCCTCCATTTCAGCCCATAATCCGGGATCTATGTCTATTATATCTTGCAAATTGAAGTCCACCTTGGACCCTATGAGGGCACCCTCCTTTGGGTAATTGGAAGTTAGCAAAAGTTTGGCCAGCATCTTTTTGTCCTTAGTTTTTGTAGCTGCCCGAGTGAAGGTATTTGGCAGCTCTAGGCTATCTGGAGGGGCGATCACTATAGACATTTTAATCAATAAATCCACAACCTACAAAATTGGAGAACTCTCAATACATGATATAATAAGTATAATATTTTAAGGACTCTAGAGAATTCACCACCATTTTACACCTTCTCAAAAATGTTAGCATGCATCAAAATCCTGGAACATTAAAGTTAATAAGGATCAGATTTTGACAAACACCCGGAGGCTCCGGGGCATTTGTTAACATGAAAAAAATGGGATGAAGAACTAGGGGCTTCTCCTCACCTAGATTCTAAAAGTACAATCCGTTGTCGACATGACTAGTGGTGAGTTGTAATTGGCTGACATGGGTCATTACGTGGCCACATGAAAGGCAGCATAAAATTAATTAATGGTGACAAGTGGGTTGACACGGGGGAAGTAAATGCCAGATGGGATGGGATTTGAATTCCCACTCATGGGAAATTAGTTCCAGCATTAAGATGACATGACAGAGGAGAGAGAAAGCCACCATGGCCCGAACCAGCGAGATCTCAAGTTTGAGCCGTGGTGGATACCTCTCTGACGAGCTCGACAATTGGTTTGGATGTGATGGAGCGCAAAACACTCCACATAGACAGGGGATATACATAGAATATACACTAAATGTAGGAAATGAAGTGCAACGAGGTCCAAAGAAAACCTCATTGGCTGACCACAAAAATAGATGTATATATAGACATACACAAAAAGCTACACAATTTACAAAATGTACATGAAGACTACAATATATACACAATTATACAGAAGCACTTCAGAATTAGATAAAAATGTACAAAAATATACACTAAAATACAACTACACAGAGGGTGGACAACCCTTTGGCAAAGCCAACCCACCAACGAGAGGCGACAGAGAAGCCAACACAAAGACATGGAAAAATGAAAATAGAACCAAAACAAAACAGACAAGCAAGAAACAAAACCAAAAACCAGAGAGGAGAGAGTCCAAGGCCTACCTAGAAACATGAGGAATGCAAGAAATCTGAGCATGGGAGGAACTTTGCAACAATTTAACCGTTGAGTGACCATGAAAAAGCAGTGCAAATCACTAGTTAATCAATCACTAAGCACGGGGAACGAAACATTGCTTAAATTGCCTTAACACCTTTGAAATCGCTTTGAGTGCTCTAAGTGTTTGATCGTGGTAACTGTGAAAGTGACTGGTAACTTCTATTTACACCCTTAGGGTTAATATGTGTTGCTTTCTCTCCATAAACTCTAGAATAAGCAAACCTCGAGACTCCAGGCCTGGGGATTCCATGCAACCACATCTTCTCATGAAAGAAAACATGATGACAAAGAATCTTAGAGTGCAAAATCCGGATGGCTCAAAAGAACAAACAAACTTTGGGACTGGGTACCAAAGAAAAAAGAAGACAAAAGCAAAGAAAAACAACCCTCATAGGAAAAAATCCTAGAGGGAAAGTAGAGGAAACAAAAGAAACCAAAGGAAAGAGCAAAAGAGAAGAAGGGGGACCCAACATTTTGCCTACAAAATGTAGGGACGGGTATGCAGGGCATAACAGGTGCTTCATGTAATATTGAGGTCAACAAATGGTGTAGAGAACATCCCATTTTGGTGTGTTTGGTGTGTTTTAGGGTTAGGTTAGGTGTTTTGTGTGAGTGACAATAAGGTCCACTGGGTTGGGTCCAATTTGGTTCATCTCTATGTTTGTAAGAGCCAAATGAGCTCATAAAGGATATTGTGGTCACTTTGACCTAGAAAGATAAAAAGTTCTATTTTTTTGTATTTTGGGTTTAGTGTGTGTCTTAGGACCCTAAATTTCCTAACTATGGTCATGTAAGTTAACCAAAACCATCGAGTTGACAAAAACAGTCAAATTGCACAAAATGCAAAAATTTGCTAGCAACTTTGAAAAGTTGCTCGAGCAACTTTTGCAACTTCTTGAAAATAAGTTTCAAAATGAATTTAGAGAGGTTGTAATCACTCATGCTCGATATATGAGCATGGATTTGATGTTTTTCAATGGTTAATGAAGTTTTGGATTGCATAACTTGTTTTGTGTACTTTTTTACAGATGCCTTTGACTCTATTCTTGTAATTCATAATCCTTTATGCATTATGTAGGGTTGTGTATGGATTAGGCAAGGAGATCAGACCCCATGGGGGTGTAGTGTTTTGAGATATATTTATTTTTCATACTTTATTTTTATTTTAAGTTATATGAGTAGAGAGTTATAGTAGATTTAATGTCACTAGTCTGTAATTCTCATTTGCAGAGTCACAGTGCCAAAAATGGCTCTAACCTAAGCATCCACCTGTGGAAATGGATGAAACCATAGGGGATGGAGAGTTAGAGTCTATACATAAGTTTTTTTTTTCATTTTTTTAGTTGTAATGAACTTTCTAGACCAAGAGTGAAGCCCTATGGCTGACTGTTAGGAATAGATGAGCCTGGACAAGGTGAAGTTGGATTTGGTTTGAGCACCCATGATCTTGGGGAAAAGACTTAGAGGAATTTTAAGAAGAACTAAAGAGTCTCCTTGAATTATCCAAAGTTGGGAGGAGGTGAAACAAATTTTGAAGACCAATTTGGTGGCAATTGGTCAAGACTAGTCTAGAGGCCTAATTAATAGGCTGAAAACTAGGGCCTGGTGGAAACTAGGGTTATGGGTGCATCCAGAAGCTAGGATTTTGGATTTTGATAGGGTTGATGGATACCTTGAATATTTTAAGGGTCCTCTAGGGAATTTTTTGGAGAATTTGAGAGCTTAAGCCCAAAAAATGTGAAATTTGACCTACTAGGAAACAAGCTAATTAGGCCTCCTAGTGAATTTGATACCAATTGGATTGGTAAAGTATCCAGAAGTGTGTGAAAGGGTTCTAATAAATTTTAATGAGCCAAGAAAATAGACAAGAGTCTAAGGGAATGTATGGGAAGATCCTAAGCAAGTGTTTTGGATTCTAGGGAAAATCTAGTGAAGAAGCCTAGGTAATTGAAGAGCTAGTTGGACTAGTTGAACCTAGGAATATTGAAGTCTTCAACAAATCAACTATACCTTGGAGGAGAAGTTGATAGTGAGGGTCTTGGAGATCCACATTGGAGAAGAAATCAATGAGAGATAACCATTGGATGGTTAGAAGAGATTAGGAGAACTTTGGGGAAAGAAATCACTAGAACCCTAAACCCTCTACATCAGAGTGGTATCAGAGCCAAAAATTCTTGAAGTTTGTGTATGTGTGAAGGGGAGGAGAGTCAAGAGGTTGATAACATGCCTCCTAAGGAAATGAGTAGAGATTTAATTTTGGAATTGGTTCAAGGCCTCTTGGAAAAGGCTAGTGTGTCAGAAACAAGGAGTAAGAAGAAAGTAACTGAATGGGGAGATGAGAGTGATGACGAAGAGACTGAGAATCAGTTAGGAGAGCCTAAAGGAAAAGAAGTGGAGATGGATAAAGATAAAAAGGTATTCTTGGATTCCTTTAATTCCATAAAAAAAGACAACATGGAACACATACCCTACTATTGTGGCAGCTTGAATGGTGAAGAGTTTTTGGATTGGCTATAGGCCATAGACAATCAGTTTGACTATAAAGAAGTGGCAGAGGAGAAGAGGGTCATCTATGCCAAGGCTAGACTCAAAGGATCTGCATTGGTGTGGTGTAACATGATACAGGATGATAGGTTAAAAAATAGAAAGAAGGAGATAGCTTCTTGGGAGAGGATAAAGATCAGATTGAGGGCACTATTATTGCCTACTAACTATGAGATTCTGATGTATCAAAAGTTGCATAATTTGAGACAAAAGGAGATGATAGTAAGTGCCTAAATTGAGGAGTTCCATAAATTGAGCCTAAGGGCTAGAAGAAAAGAAGAAGAAATGGATAAGGTAGCAAGGTATCTCAATGGGTTGAGACAAGGGATGCAAGATGAAATTAGTGTGATGGCTCCTGATAGTATGCACAAGTGTTTTCAGTTAGCCTTGAGAGTAGAGGATAAGGCTAGAAGGAGGAATGACATCCATCAAAGAGGAAGGGGTGGTAACAACAATAGAGGATTTAGAGGTAGGAGTGATTTTGGTAGAGGAGAAATCCCAAATAGACTAGAGGAAAATCATTCTATGGATAACAGTGGGGGTAATTAGTTCAGAGGATCATTTCAAAGAGGGGGATACAAAGGAAGATGACCACCAAGAGGTAGATTATAGTCACAAGGAAGATATAATTCATTCTTTACTGGTAGATGTTATAACTGCAATCAAGTGGGTCATACAATGGGTAGATTTCCTAAAAAGGCTACCTCATCTTCTATGGGAGATAGAAGAAATCAGTCGGTACAAGAGGATGGTACACAAAGTGTCACTTCTCCCATTTCCAAGGCAAGACTAGTAATGGATGGAGAGAATCTAATGTCGAGAAGGACTTTGTTGAAAGTACCTAATACCATAGAGCCACCTCAAAGAAAGAATTTTCTTAATATAACTTGTAGGTCTCATGGGAAGATTTGCAAAGTGATAGTGGACTCTAGATCCACTGAGATGGTGGAAAAACTGAAACTTAGAAGGATACCTCATACCACTCCATATAAAGTTTCATGGTTAAAAATGGACAAAAAATAGTGGTATATGAACACACCATGGTGGATTTTGAAATAGGTGAGTATAAGGAAAATTTCCTATATGACATATTGCCCAAGGATGCATGTCTTCTTTTAGGACCTCAATGACAATATGATGTGAAGGCTATTCATGATGGAGAAAAGAACAACTATGTAATCATTAAGATAGGGAAGAAGTTTCAAATGGATCCATTGTAGGAACCTAATGTGGAGAAGCATGTGGGAACAAGTGTGATGCTCTTGAGTGGAAACAAGTTTCTAAAAGCTATGAAGAAGGAGAAAGGAGTTTGTTGTGTAATGATCGTGAAGCCAAAGGAAGAGACCAAGGAGAAAGCCAACATGCCACTAGAGGTACAAGAATTGTTGGAAAGGTATCATGACATAGTGGATAATGGTTTTCCAACTGCATTACCACCCATGAGGGATGTGAGTCATCAGATAGACCTCATACCTAGAGAAAATTTTCCAAACAAGGCAGCATATAAGATGACACCAAGTCAAAATGTAGAGATAGCAAAATAGATTCAAGATTTGTTGGAGAAAGGACTAATAAGGAAGAGTTTGAGTCCTTGTGCTGTGCCAATTTTCCTTTCACCTAAGAAGGATGGAAAATGGAGGATGTGTACGGACTCCAGGGCCATAAAAAATATTACAATCAGATATAGATTCCCAATGCCCCGCATTGAGGATTTGACGAACAATTTGGGAGGTTCATGATATTTCTCTAAGGTGGATTTCAAGTCAAGGTATCACCAAATAAGGTTTAGGCCTGGTGATGAATGGAATATAGCCTTCAAGACCAATGAAGGGATGTATGAGTGGCTAGTAATTCCCTTTGGCCTAACTAATGCACCTACCACATTCATGAGACTCATGAATGAAGTGCTAGCAGATTTTATTGGTAAGTTTGTAATAGTATTTCTTGATGAAATTTTGATATTTCATAGGTCCAAGGAGGAACATATGAAGCATTTGGAGATGGTCTTGAGGAGGCTACATCAAGAGAATTTGATGATCAATCAAGAAAAGTGTGATTTCCTAAAAATTAAATTAGTTTATCTTGGTTTTGTGCTTGCTAATGGATGTATGAAGATGGACCCTGATAAGGTCAAGTCAATTTTGGAATGTCCTACACCTAGGTCCATAGGGGATGTTAGGATTTTTCATGAATTGGTCTCCTACTATAGGAAATTTGTAATAAATTTCAGTCATGTATATGCCGCTATCCTCAACACTATCAAAATTTGAATCAAATATCAATTTAAGTGGACTATAGAAATAAACCAAGGATTTGAAATGTTGAAAAAGAGGATAGAAGAATTACCTACACTTAGGCTCCCTAATTTCAATCAGCTATTTGTGGTGGAGTTTGATCCTAGCAAGCTAGCCATTGGAGAAGTGTTAAGCCAAGAGGGACACCCTATGGAATTCTTCTCAGAGAAGTTAAATGAGTCCCAACAAAAGTACTCCACCTATGATTTAGATTTGTATGCTATGGTACAAGCCCTTAAAAAATTGACACACTATCTCCTACCAAGGGAATTTTTGGTCTACACTAATAACCATGCCCTAAGTTTCTTGAATGGGCAAGAAAAAATGAATCAGAGGCACCTAAAGTGAGTAGAATCTCTTCAAACATACACATTTGTCATCAAACAAAAGAAAGGGGTTAGAAACAAGGTTGCAGATGCTCTTAGCCAAAGAGTATTAACTATACAGGAGATACAATTGCAAAGTGTGGGGATGAATGACTTGAAGGACCTCTAAAAAGAGGATAATGACTTCAAATATGCCTATGAGGCATGTCTAAAGTTCCAACAAGGGTTCAAGGTAGAATTCACTGAGTTTATGTTGCAGGAAGGACTATTGTTTAAAGGAAACCTCATCTGTCTACCTCAGAGTTCAATGAGGGAGAACATTGTGAAGGAGAAACACCAAGGGAGCTTGGGAGGCCACTTTGGAGTGGATAAAACACTAGAGAAAGTGAATAGGCATTACTATTGGCCTAGGTTACAGTCAGATGTTAGGAAAGTTTTAGAGAAATGCCAGGTCTGTCAGAGGGAAAAAAGGAAAAAGTAGTAACAGTGGATTGTATCAACCCCTATCCATACCCCAAAGGCCTTGGGAGTACCTAAGTATGGACTTTGTTTTGGGATTACTTAAGACAACAAGGGGTCATGACAGTGTGTTTTTTGTGGTGGACCATTTTAGAAAAATTTCTCACTTCATTCAATGTAAGAAAACCAATGATGCTTCCCAAATTGCAGGTCTATTCTTCAGAGACATTATAAGCATCCGTGGATTTCCATTGAATATAGTAAGTGACAGAGATAGTATGTTTGTGGGTCACTTTTGGAGGACCCTTTTCAAGATTCTCGGTATAAAATTATCATTCTCTTTAGCCTACCATCCATAGTCAGATGGGAAAACAAAGGTAGTAAATAGGTCACTTGGTAACTTGCTAAGATGCTTGACTAAGCAACATGGATAGTCATGGGATCACATCATAGGGCAGGCATAATTTGCATATAATAACTCTATTAATAGGAATACTAGTAAAATTTTCTTAGAGATAGTATATGGGGTCAATCCTAGAGGGATCTTAGAGTTGAGATATCTCAGTTTGAAGGAAAAAAGGAGTGCCCAAGAGGAGTCATTTGTAGAATAATTGAAGGAGCTTCATTATCAAGTCAATAAGACTCTACAAAAGAAAGTGGAGAAGTATAAGTCCAAGATAGATCAGAAAGGAAGGGATTTGTAGTTCAAGGTGGGGGACTTAGTACTTTCTTACCTCAGAAAGGAAAGACTACCCAAGGGATAGCCTACAAAGTTACTCATGAAGAAGATAGGACCCTTGAAGATATTGCACAAGTATGGAAAGAATGCATATGAAGTGGAATTGCCTCCTAATTTGGGAATTTCACAAATATTTAATGTATGTGACCTGTATCCCTATAAGGGAGCATCTCTAGATATAGATCAAACCACTCTTACAAATTTAGGAGATGATGATTGGGTAAAAGACTTGCCTACCCCAATCACACTGCAATTGGACAATATAATTGATTCAAAGGTGATCAAGAAGACAAGGAAGGGTAACTAAAAGGAGTACCTCATCAAGTGGAATGGACTACCTAAAGCTCAAGCTACTTGGATGATAGAGGCAGACATTCTGATGCATGGAGTCACCATTGAAGACCTCCTAACTCAAGGGAATTGATTTCTTTGTCCCAAGGGAGTATGGTGTAGAGAACCTCCCATTTTGGTGTGTTTGGTGTGTTTGGTGTGTTTCAGGGTTAGGTTTGGTGTTTTGAGTGAGTGAAAATAAGGTCCACTAGGTTGGGTCCAATCTGGTTCATCGCTATGTTTGTAAGAGCCAAATGAGATCATAAAGGTATTGTGGTTATTTTGACCTAGAAAGACAAAAAGTGTTATTTTTGTGTAGTTTGGGTTTAGTGTGTGTCTTAGGACCCTAAATTTCCTAAGTAGGGTCATGGAAGTCAATCACAACCATTGATCTGAGAAAAGAGTCAAACTGCACAAAATGCAAAAAGTTGCTCGAGCAAATTTTGTAAGTTCTTGAAAAGAAGTTGCCAAATGAATTTAGAGTGGTTGTAACCACTCATGCTTGGTATATGAGCATCGGTTTGATTTTTTTCAAAGGTTAATGAAGTTTTGGATTGCATAACTTGTTTTGTGTACTTCTATATGGATGCCTTTGACTGTATTCTTGTAATTCATAGTGCTTTCTACAATTTGTACGGCTGCATACAGATTGGGAAAGGAGATCGGACCCTATGGGGCTGTAGTGTTTCAAGATAGCTCTATTTTTCATACTTTATTTTTCTTTGAAGTTATAGAAGTAGAGAGTTATAGTAGATTTAAGGTCACTGGTCTGTAATTCCCATTTGCAGAGTCAGAGTGCCAAAAATTGCTCTAACCTAAGCATCCATCAGTAGAAATGGCTAAAATAATAGGCAATGGAGGGTTAGAGTCTATACATAATCTTTTTGTTTTTGTATTTTTTTTTGCAATGAATTTTATAGACCAAGAGTGAAGCCCTATGGCTGACTATTAGGAACAGGTGAGCCTGGATAGGGTGAAATTGGATTTGGTTCGAGCAACCATGTTCTTGGGGAAAATACTTAGATGAATTTGTAGAAGACCTAAATATTCTCCTTGAAGGATCCAAAGGTGGGAGGAGGTGAAATAAATTTTGAAGACCAATTTGGTGGCAATTGGTCAAGACTGGTCTAGAGGCCTAATTAATAGGCTAAAAACTAGGGCCTGGTGGAAACTAGGGTTATGGGTGCATCCAGAAGCTAGGATTTTGGATTTTGATAGGGTTGATGGATACCTTGAATATTTTCAAGGTCTTTTGGGGAATTTTTTGGAGGATTTGAGAGCTTAAGCCCAAAAAAATTGAAATTTGACCTACTAGGAAACAAGCCAATTAGGCATCCTAGTGAATTTGATACCAATTGGATTGGAAAAGTATCTAGAAGTGTGGGAAAAGGTTCTAAGAACTTAGAATGGGCCAAGAACATAGACAAGAGTATAAGGCAATGTATGGGAAGATCCTGAGCAAGGGTTTGGGATTCTAGGGGAAATCTAGTGAAGAAGCCTAGGTAATTGAAGAGCTAGTTGGACTAGTTGAACCTAGGAATATTGGAGTCTTCAACCAATCAACTATACATTGGAGGAGAATTTGATAGTGAGGGTCTTGGAGATCCAAATTGGAGAATAAAACAAGGAGAGATAACCATTGGATGGTTAGAAGAGATTACGAGCACTTTGGGAAAAGAAATCACTAGAATCCTAAACCGTCTGCATCAACAACTCTTTGTGCTCCACCCCACTGATCACTAAGACATAGCCTCATATACCCTCAGTATGTTTTACATTCATTAATTTAAATTTTTTATGTTCTTACTAATTTATGTACAACTTTAATTACTAATTTATGTACAACTTTTTGCAATTGTAGGATTTTGGATTGTCTCATGTCGCATCACATTTATGTTCTAACTTATCAGTGATACTGGCTATGCATCAGAAATCTAATGTAAACTATTATGTTAGATAAATTTTTAGACAAATTAAATATAGATCATAATAATTTATGTATATACAAGTTTTCAATTCATGGTTTAAATATGTTGTTCAGGTGGACAACACTATGAACCTTGGCAAGGCTACAGGATTGAGCCAAAAAAGCAGCCATCAACATTGTCCTTTGAAGTCGTGATTAAAATTAATTTTGCATTGTCTATTTTGTAACTGTCTTTTATAGGTCTCAGTTATAAATAATTTTTAAAGTTTTTTTTACAGGACTTGACTGCATCAACTTTTGATGTTGCCAATGTTATTGAGAGAGGACCTCCTTGTCCCACTGAGGGTATTGCACCACATGACCACATGGTAAAATTTGAAATGTTCATTAATATTATTTTTACTTATTAAACACACATGGTCTTCTGATGCGATCTTTTAAAAATGTACAACAGGACGAGGTACATCATGATGGTGCATCCTAGTCACCTTCACATGGAGTGAAGAGGACTGCAGATTAGCTAGATGAAAAGAGTTAGACCTTGTTATTATATGATGAACATTTGATACTCTTTTATTCACATGTTAGACCTTGTTATAAACATGTTATCGAGAATTTTAATCATTTTATTTGGACTTGTGTTAGGAGGACTTATGATGCAGGAGCATCCTAGGTGTAAGAGCAATCTTGCATCACCCAAAAATATTTCTGTTTTTATATTCAATAAGGGCTATTTTGTGCAGAGCTGCTATTTATGGAAAGTTACTATTTTTGGTAATTT
>MU223676.1:833029-870117 GCA_018584345.1 Thuja plicata | reverse complement strand
TAACTAGAACTGATCATACATTTGTGTCACATACAACAGTTCATCTTTGGATATAGTGTATATCTATTCTCAGGAGGTTGCAACATTCTTTCTCTTTGAGTAGTGAGCTCTGGGACAGTGAGTCCTCACCCCTAACATGATTGTTTGTAAAAGACTCCTAACAGGGTTAGACCCTTAACCAGGTCATTGTACTCACATTGTAAAGACTGCTTCTAATAGGGCAAAGGAACTTTAACATGTTCATTATACTAAGTATAATATATGTGGGTACTAATTCCCACTGAGATTTTCCTCTAATCAAGGTTTCCCCATAATCATATCAAGTGTTATGTTTTCTTGTGTTAAGCTTCAGTGGATGTATATTTGATTTATGTTTAAGTTGTTGAATTTGAATAATTAGCTAAACACTGATTCACCCCCCCCACCCCTCTCAGTGTTTCCAATAATTGGTATCATAGCCTGGTCCTCAGAGAGAAAATTTTAACCACTTGAGGAGATCATGAATTCAGTAGAAGTCAAACATCTAAAAAAGAATCTTGAAGCAGCCCTTGAAGATCTAGACAGATCTAAGAAATAAAATGAAGAACTCAAACTAAAATTTGATGGCTCACAAATTCTTATCAAGAAACTAAGGAAAGAACTAAAAGGTTGCTCCACCAATGATTTGAAATTGAATGAAGAGAACAAGTCTCTAGAAGATAAGATAGAAGAATTGAATGACCAGTTAATTGATAGCATAACAACTATTGAAGAGAAGAACAAAGAAAACAAACAGTTGGATGAAGAACTCATGCAAGCCAATATGAAAATCTCAGAAATGGAAAATATCAAGAACAAAATTGAATCTAAATTATCAGGAGAAAAAGACAAGATTGATAAAATAAACACAAGCTGTGATCTAATTCAATCACAACTTTATGCACAAAAGCTAAAAGGTGACACCACTGATATTGGATACAGTTTAGCTCAAATTGAGATAAACTCATCACAAGAAAGAAAGAAAGCTGTAACAGAATCTTCAGAAGAAAAGAAAACTAAAAATCATGAAGAGACTAAAGCAGAAGATAAGCACAAGGTAGTCAACCATACTTGCTATGCATGTAACAAGCATGGACACTTGGAAAGAGATTTTACTAATGTAAGACCCTTTAATGGTTACTATTACTCCTGTAATAATTTTGGTCATAGGGCTATTCATTGCAAAATAAATCAAAGAAATCAACCACAATTGAACCAAAGGAATCAAACTCAATTCAATCAAAGAAATCAACCTCAAAGAAACTTGTACAACATTACATGTCAGATATGTAACTACAATGGAAACATATCTAAGCAATGCAACATGATGAATAAAAACACCAGACCCCCTATCATTTGTCACTCATGTGGAAAAGCTGGACATATCTCAAGATTTTGCAGATCAAGAACAAAAGGACAAGAGAATCCCAAGAAGTCTTTGTTTGAAGAATCAGGAGAAGTCAAATTTGTGGAATCCAAAGCTAACTCAAGTAAAATATGGTTTGAAGTAAAGAGGGACATTGAAGAGAACAAGGTAGCAAATGCATCCTCAGTGGATGCACCTTCTACTTCTGAATAGTTGACCCTCATGGTCTTAGGGGGAGCTATTCTAGCTCTGAACCCCTCTGTGGATGGTATACTCACCTCTGAGTATGCACCTATGGATTCATGCAAGTAATCATGAATTAAGTTTGTATGCATTCATGCCTTACCTTACTTCATTCAAAACAAAGTTTGAAATTATCTATGCAAACCACTTTACGAAAATGAGCATTAAATGCAATTGATCTTTATATAAATTGGAAAAAGGTCTTAAAATAGCTTCACTTTACATTTGAGATTGAGGCATTTAGAAAGTAGATAAGCATCAATCATCAAAAGACTACATATTGAAGGATTAGTTGGTTTGTGAATGGATTAAGTTTGGAATGGAACCCTAGCAATCATGTCTTTTTAGAATGTTCATGAAACCCTACTTAACCTACTTGCAAGTAAGTATGGAAACCCTTATTGTATTCAACATTGTTGAGAGGAAGAGATTATTTTTTAAGAAGCATCCATTCAAGTCCGTACTAGATGATGTCAAAGGAGCATTCTCTAGGACTTCGCCAAGAGTCGTACATGTAGAAGGCATTTATGCATATGTTTAGTGCAAGAAGGAAACAATTGGAGACAATAGCATTGCATCTGTCATGGGTTCTATGATGAAACCAGATTATACATTCAAGGATGAATATGCACATCTCACTGACAACCCTATCTTTGAGTATTCCAATGTGCATGATTTTTATGAGCCAAAATGGGTGAAGATGCTACTAAGAAGGATACATGATGATCTATACTAGATAGGTGAGGTTCCTGTCCACATCACTGTAGAACTAATTCATGACACAACTAGACTTCCCAAGACTAGACCAATACTTCCTGCTTGTAAAGATGTTAAGAAACAAGTTGAGCAAGCATGCTTATCTAGGAGTGATAGGCACGGTATGATAGTTGACCCCATCAAGGAAGATGACATAAAGAGAGTTACCATGATACTAAGTTATAAATTTTAGCACGCAAGCAGACTAAACAATGTATCTACAGCCACTATCTTAGCAACAATAAAAATGGTGAAAGACAATACTCAGTACAACCTATGTGAGATATTGCGCGCTCAATTGATTGACAACATCTAAGATATCAAGCATGACAAGAGCAAGATATTCAGGTTTGGTTCACTGATCATATATCTCTACTTCCACATAGTAGGAAAGGTTGCAAGTCTCTACCTAGACTGAAGCAAACCCACTATGTCACAAATTTCACTTAAAACCACATCAGAGAGTAGTGTGAAGGATTCTATGGACATAGACATCAAGACATTCAGGATCAAGATGTAGAAAAGGTTCAAGATACCTGAGAAAATAGTCAAGAAGTAAAAATACACCATATTCTTTATGGTGGAGACTGACTATACTTTCATGGAGGTAGTTGAGCCTAGGACGAAATGGATTCACTCTCTTGGTTATGAAGTCCAAGAACATGTTTTGGAAGGTTATGCACAAGTCCTCTTATCTATGCCCAAGGATTCCAATGAACCTAGATGGGGAAATTATAGAGAAAAGAAAAATCAAGTTGATTCTGTCTTATATAGTGATGAGAACAAAAGGAAGGCATCTAGGACTACCTCAAATATCCTAAAAGTTCATGGTGTCACACAAGTAGATCTTGACAAAGCTAGAGAAGCTAAGATAGCCAAAGAACTTGAGAAGACTCCCACAGAAGTAAAAATAGAAAAGACCGATGATATGCCCAAGAAGAAGAAGAAGAAATCAAATGAAGATACATCTGTGCCATCAACCACCATTGATATGGATGCATCTCCACCATCAGTACCTAGCAAGAAGTCTAGAGGAAGGAAGCAAGTGCCCACTAGTCATCCATCCTAAAGAACTACAACGAGAAAGGTAAAGAACACTCAAGCTCCTCCTGAGGTAGGTTTCATACCTAGTATTAATGTCTTAAGGAGAAAAATTTTCAATGAAGGAAGACTAGAGTCTCTCAAGAATATATATGAAAAATATCAATAGATAGACAAATCAGAGATTCATTCTATGATCATCTCTCGTATGATTAAGTTCAAAAGAACTGTATTGGAACTTAAGACTGTCATACTAGACAAGGTATAGAACATACTTGATATGTTGAAGAGGCAATAAATTGAAGAGGATATGAGGATAAGAGAAGAAACATTGGATATTCTTCTCCCGGTGTGCTCGCATGATGAGAAAGTCATTTTTTTTTATTTAGTAAAGCTGCACTTAAGAACCAAAACAAGAATTCTTCATATCATAATCAAGGAGTATGATTTGGTTGGTGAAGAGACTCATAAGGCATTTGAGAAGGTATTTCTGGATAGACATATGTATCCATCAACAACGTCTATAGCTAAGGCAACTCCAGTTCATCCTAAATAGGTTGCAAAGCCAGTAATTCAGAATGCACCTAAGACAGGTCCTTAGGTTTCAACGCCCTCAGTCTCAATAACCTCTGATACAGGAAAATATTTAGGGGATACTATAGTGATTGATGATATCAAGATATCTATGACCACTTCTAATCATGATACGGATAAAGTTGAAAAATAATTTGTAAACTCAAAAGAGACAGAGAAGGCATGCACTGATGATACATCTTTGCAACAAGATAAAGTTCCCTCTATAGATTCAATAGACTTGAGCAAAGAGGAAGACAATCAAAACAAATAGACACCAGTCATGGAAATCCTAGTTAAAAGTGAATGCATGGATACTAGTTAGAATACCATATTCACACCATCCATTCAACCATCCACCTCATTGTTGTCAAGTTTAACTCCTGACTCAACAAGTCTGGATGCTTGGGGAAGAGAAGACCTAATCAAGATCAGTGTCCTTTCCATGTAAAAGGCCAAAGAAAAAAAGGTTATGAGGAATCCTCTCTTCTTGGAATCAATAAACATTCTGAATGACCTAGTACCCGTGGACAAGAAAGTAGAAAAAATTTAGTCAGTTGATGATGTAGACAGTATACTAATGAGCTTCAAAGCACATTTTACAAGCTTAGTAGACTTAGCTACTAGAATTGCAAAAGATGAGTACAAAAAGGAAAGATTGAATGAACTGGTAAAGAATTTTTCCTTAGATTTAAAATCATTGAAGATTTGTCAGTCTATGTTGAAAGATTTGGCAGCTAAAGGCAGAGAAGTAATAGCCAACTACATGGATAGGGTGAAATCGACCTCTGAACATATCAAGAAGATTGAGGAGGCAGATATCTTGGTTGAAAGTATTAAGAAATTAGTCAAGAAATCCACAAAATACATGAGCATCTGCAACAGTATCTATCAAGGTCAGCTTGACAAGATAGAAAAAGCTAGAATGGAGATCAATAAAATAAGGACCCGGAAGACTCAGTTGAGAAATGCACTTGCACCCTCCTTAGTAGTTCTAGATGAGAACATCAAACTGATTGATGCCACTATTGTCACATATGATCAAGGTCCCTGCATGGACCTAATGAAAATGGAGAAGCTCACTTATGCTCTATGCGCCCATCTCCAGATAGTTGATGCAATGAAGGCATTCTGGCAGAAGGAGATAAAGAATATTCAGGTTTTATATCTAGATGTATATATGGAATAAGTATGTATGGAGTATGTATTTATTAAAATTTTGATACCTCTATCATTAATGTCAAAAGGGGAGTCATATACAAGGAATATGTGTAGTATATATTATAAAGTATAATGATATACAGTTTTTGGGTGTTAGTCAATTTTGAGTAACTTGGCCACATTCCTTTGTTGCCATTAATGACAAAGGGGGAGATTGTTGGCAAGTTGAATCCCAGGGAGTATATAGCTTATTTTTTGTTTTCATTATGGCAACAAAGTCATATGAAGTTTTTGATAGTTAACTATGAAGTGAAAATTGACTAAGTGTAGAAGATAGAATACAACAGTAACTTGTAGTCGATCGAGGCATCAACGCACGTGCATACAACCACCTAAGAATATGCACATTCAGAATTAAGCTCTATGGTATGTTATTATTCTTACCCTATACACACATGGTACATAATATTAGTACAGACAAGTTATAGAAAGAACAAGTTCACCAGCAGTCGAGAATACAGAGTATGAAGCTGACTTCATTGTTTTGATTAGCGTGTAATATTTTGTTATGTAAAGGCTAAGCACGTATTGTAATAAGTTTGTAAGCATGTATTAAACATTATTGTAAACATGCTTAATCCAATTTGTTTGGAAGCATTGTGTATTATGTTTTTGGACTGACTAAGGTCTTGTTTGTAGTCGCATCTATTTAGGCATAAAGATATATATATGTAATGCAATGATACATTTTAAGTGTCATTGAATAAGTCAAAAAAGATGTATAGAAGAATAGTATGAAGATATCATATTAGATAGAGCCCTTAAAGAAGTTAAGAGCATAAGCACATAATTGGAACTGATCAGACATCTGTGTCACATACAACAGTTGATCTTTGGATATAGTGTATATCTATTCTTAGGAGGTTGTAGCCTTCTTTCTCTTTGAGCAGTGAGCTCTTGGACAGTGAGTCCTCACCCCTAATAGGGTTCTTTGTAAAAGACTCCTAACAAGGTCAGACCCTTAACTAGGTCATTGTACTCGCATTGTAAAGAATACTTCTAACAGGGCAAAGGAACTTTAACAGGTTCATTATACTAAGTACAATAATTGTGGGTACTAATTCCCACCAAGGTTTTCCTCTAATCAAGGTTTCCCCGTAATCATATCAAGTGTCATGTGTTGTTGTGTTAAGCTTCATTGGATGTATCTTTGATTTATGTTTAAGTTTAAAAATTTGAATAATTAGCTAAACACTGATTCACCCCCCCTCTCACTATTTCCAACAGTAACAACACTTAAAGATCTTAAAAGAATTTTTTTTTGTCATTGGTAATCATACACACCAAGTGACAGTACACCATGAAGGATAGTGAACCCTGAGCATAGAAGTTCACAGTGTTACCTGAGAAAGTGATAGCCATGAAAGCATTATCGAGCTAACTATAGTTGTCACCGAATAGAACTAAATTTGATGCCCGAGCTATCTACAATAGTCACCGAGCACAACTAAAGTGTTGACCGACAAAAAAAAAATTTTGGATACGACAAAACAACTTAGCTAGCAGGAGCTAAATATAGAGTTAACTAATTGATTACTTTGTTTTCATCAACTAGTTAAAAGCTAAAGATAAGAAGTTGATTTAAACCATGTTTTATTCCAGAAAACAAGGAGATATTTACAGATTAAAACTAAAGAAATCACGGAAATCTTTAAGGATCAAGAAGTGATGAATGAAGAAAATAAGAAGGGAAAAAGAATGCTGAAATCACGTCTATATAAAGAGACAAGTAATTCTTTATGAAAACAAAGAGGAATGGTGAAGATAATTATGGTGAATATAGAATTCTTCATGCAGATCTGATCATACAAGCTGAAGAACATAGCTAAGAATTATATAGACATCGAGAAATAGAAAAGAAACTACATTCAACAAGTAGAAAGAGCTGGAGCAACGAAATTGAAGAGAAAATTGATCAGAAAGGTATTATGAGCTTACAATAGATCTAAACATATGCAAAATTAACTTGTATATATGAACAGATCATATATTGTTTCAGTTTAACCATTGATTCAAAAAATCTCTTAATAGAGAAGGATTTAACCATCCTTTATATGTTGAGATACATCCCAAGGAGTATCAAAAGGTTTTCATGTTGACAACATAGTGAATACTAGGTCAAGTGATAAACTATTAGTTTTAAATTCTCTAACAAGTTCGCACTTAACAGTGTATTTGTAACCTTTAATAAGGTTGGCCTCTTCACTAAGCTCACTTTAGAAGAGTAAAAATTTTGGGTTACGGGTCCCAAGTTGTTTTTCCCCTAACAGGTTTTTCACGTTAAAAACCCATGTGTCAAATGTGTATATGGTTCATTGCTTTGATGTTTTGCTTTACACATTACTAAAATAGGATTGATCGGTAAACACTAAGATATTTACTATATTTTGGTAAAGGTTAAGAAAAGATAGGTTGTTATTCGGTAAAGCTTAAGGAAAGGGTAAATAATATAAACACCGAGTAGTTTATACATGTTAGTTTCACACAAGGCATACATATTGTAGGACTGGAGATAACTACACATTTTATATTTGTGGTATAAAGTTTTGGTTTGATTATTGGATTAATTATTGAGGCCAATGATTCACCACCACCCCCTCTAAGTTATTCTAACAATTGGTATCAGAGCTTGTGTTCTTGGAAGGGATTTTTAAGACTCAAGCTAAAGATCACAAGATGAGAAAAAGGGATGTGCCTAAGTTGAACAAAGACAATTTTGCATCATGGAAAAGTAGGATAAAAATCCACCTATAAGGTATTGGAAATGATGTCACATAGTACTTGGATGCTAAATTTGTGGTACCTACTAGACCTCTAACAGTGATCAATTGAGAGAAAAGTATGAGCACAATACTATGATGATATCCATTGCTTCCTCACTGTTTGATGTTGAATTTTAAGATGTCAAATCATGCACCACTACCAAGAAAATGTGGGACAAACTCAAGCTAGTATATGGAGGAGATATAAATGTGTTGAGAGCTAAGATAGAAAGCCTAAGAGGAAAATTTGATGACCTAAGAATGACAGAAGGAGAAAACATTACTCAGTATAGTAACAGAATCAAAGAGGTTTTCAATGCTATTCGAGGAGTAGGAGGTGTACTTGAAGAAGAAACAATGGTAAGTAAAATTCTCAGAACCTTACTACATATTTATGCTATTAGAGTACCTTCTATACAAGAAATGAGAGCAGTAGAAAATTACAATGTCACTCGAGATAGGAAGCAGAAGGCACTCTCTTGGAGTTTTCCTAGTTCCTATTGTTCCCCTTCTTTTTTTTGAATCATTTTTTGGCTTTTGGTTGACGGGTGGCCTATTTGGTTTCTGGCTTTTTTCTCTAGTTTTCTATTTTAGTCCTGGGTGTTGCAGGCTGTGTCTTAGTCCTATTTCTATTTAGTGGTTTAAATTCTTTATCATTTTTTTGTATTGGTTGTAAGGGGTTTTAGACTTATTTCATTTGAGATGAATAACTTGGACAATAGTGTCTTACCATCTATTGAGTCTGCATTCAAATCTTCTCTAAAGATAAGTAAATCAAGTCATAAAAACACTATGGTAAATGATAGCTAAAGTGATAGTGATGAAAAAAAACTTCATGAGATTGAAGAATTAATGTCTAGAAGATTGCAGAGAGGTGCAAAGGTAGATACAAAGGTAAATTACCATTGGTATGTTTTAATTGTAAAGAGATTGGACACTTTGCAGCCAGATGTCCAAACAAAAGAAAAGATTATAGAAAAGATGACAAAACATATGAAAAGATTTTTGACAGAGGTGATGATCGAGATTACCGAAGTAACTGACAGTCTGACAGAAGAGATAACTAAGACTAGAAGAAGAAAGTAAATAAGGCTTGTTACCTAGCTGAGAACAAAGCCGTGAATACTGATACCAAATCTAATGAAGATATGGATGCGGTATTTGTTGCTATGAAGGATGATTAAGACAAATAAGAAAGGTATGTTGAGACTACACTCATATATAAGGTTAGTAAAAATGATGTTTGGGTCATTGATAGTGGTTGTACTCACCACATGACATGAGATAAGGAAAAGTATGAAACTTTTGAATATTATATTAGTGGATCAGTAAGAATGGGTAACGACTCTCCTTGTTTGGTTGATGGTAAAGGAAAAATAATGTTGAATAATTTGATTAGATGTGAAAATGCATATTGGGTGAAAGGACTTAACTATAATCTATTGAGTGTTTCACAGATAAATAACATAGGTCACTGAGTTGCATTTAAGAAAATAAAGGAAAAAATCTTTAATGAATTAGGAAGGTTGATCATAACTGGTAAACAGACAAAAGGTAACCTATTCTATCTGGATGATATTAACACCACTTGTTTAATGGCTAGAAACAAAGACATATGGCTGTGGCATAAAAGGTTGTCATGTGAAGTTTGACAATATGGTTAGAATAAAAAATAAAAGGAAAGTAAGAGGCTTACCGAGCATGTCAAAGCCTGACCATGTCATGTGTAAGAATTATAAAAAAAGGTAAAATGAAAAAGTCTAGTTTCAAGAGAAAAACCTACACATCTAATGTTATTCTAGAATTAGTCCATACTAACCTATGTGGACCAATGAGATTAAAGAGATATTATTGTGATAGATACCTCATTCTCTTTTTTGATGATTATTCTAGAATGATGACAGTTATGTTCTTAAAATAGACATCAAAAGTATTCAAGATGTTTAAATGGTATAAAGCTATAGTGGAAAAATAAAGTGGAAAGGAACTAAAATGTCTAAGATTAGATAGAGGAGGAGAATTTATTTATGATGAATTCACTAAATTTTTTAATGAGCATGGAATTAAAAGACAGGTTTCTTCACCGAGAACACCACAAAAAAATGGGATTTCTGAAAGAAAAAATAGATCAATTGTTGATTGTGCCAGAACACTAATCATTGAAAAAGACATCACTTAAACATTATGGAGACAATCTATCAGTACTGTTGTCTACACATTAAATATAGTTCAATTGAAGGAAGACACCAATAAGACACCTTATGAGCTATGGTATGGATACACACCCAATGTAAGTTACTTTACAATTTTTGGAAGTCAATATTATATTTTTAAAGATGATAGAAATGAAAAGCTTGACTCCAAAGGTGATGAAGGAATATTTCTAGGTTATTCTACCAAAAGAAAAGCTTATAAATTTCTTAACAAATCCTCTAACAAAATCATTGAAAGTGCAAATTTCAAAGTGGATGAATTTGCTGAGAAAAATGATGAAGAAAGAAGAAAAGTGTTGGCAAGTGATCAATTTTGCGTATTATGATTCATTTTTTGTTGTAATTTATGGAACACATCTAGGTTATAGATTGATTCCTATAATGTTAAGTTTTGGTGACTCTGAAATCGACTAAGTACATAAGCAGAGATACAGAGGTATTTTGGGTATTGAAGATCGAGATCGATGACTTATGGAAAATGAGCTTAGAGGAAGATAGTATGGCGTATGTGTGAGCTCTACCTAATATTGATTTTGTTTTGGTAATGTTTACAGCAATTTACAGAGATTTGAAGACAGACAGACAGCAACAGAACAGTGATACAGAGTAGTTGAACATAAGTGATGATTCAGAGAGTATGACATGGACTCTTGGAAATTCGAGTTGGATTATGATTCTTGATAACCTATATTTTGATTTTGTAAGAGCACTGACTATGCATTTGATATTTGTTTTATTAAATGTATTTTCTATTGAGATCTGGCTATGTAATATTCATATTGAGAGTCGACTTGGTAAAGAAGAAATGTATATATGCAAGATCTTTTTGTTGAGCGAAGCATTGATAATGGATGGATGATATGTTTTTAAGGAGATACGAATGTCAGAGTAGAGGATGATAGAGATCATTGATGATCTATGAACAGGAACTATCTAAGCATTAGAGATTCTTTTTTTTCATTACTGAGAACATTTTGTAAAAAAATTACATTGTAAGAGTTGTATACTTAGTTGGCCCCTAACAGGGTGTTTTATATCTTTAACAAGGTTGTTATTCCTTTAAAAAGGAAATGTACTATGTAATATTCAGCACCTAATAGGGCTAGGTCTCCTAACATGGATACTATACTTTAGTGCATGCTTGTGGGTACCATCCCCACTAGGGTTTTCCCTTGGCCAGGGTTTCCTTGACCAAAAAATTATGGTGTTATGACAACTGTGTTATTTTCTTATGTTATTTTCATTTCTGCAAACATATGGTTAATTTTTAATTGGTTGAAAAGTTTTTATAAGTGTTGTAATACTAATTCACCCCCCCTCTCAGTATTACCTAATCCTAACAATTGGTATCAGAGCTTTTGGCCCTTGGAGAGAAAGTCTAACACCTTAAGGGAGATCATAATGGATTTGGATAGTTTGCAAGAAAACTTTGATGATGCACTAGAAGACCTTGAAAAAGAAAAATAAGATAATGGAGAATTTAGATTCAACATGTGAAGAGATGAGAAATTTATAAAAAAATTCAGAGACTAGCTTGAACTTTCCAGAAGTCAGAGACAGGATCTTGTGGTTTTGATAAAAGAAGATTCAGACAAAGACAATTCAGATCAGGTGTAGCAAATTGAAGAAGAAAATGAAACTCTAAAACTTGATAATGAAGCTATGACTAAAGAGATTCAATTACAAAAAGATGCTAAGAAGGAGATTGAAGAAACTTTGAATATTGCATTATAAAAATGAAGAATGAGGCTGAAAACTACAAGAACAAGTATCTAAAACTTGAGAAATACAATCAGATCATAAAAGGTCAACTTGTTGAGGCAAAGAAACACATTGAGAAACTTCACACCAATAGTGATTTGATCGAAGAACAAAGAGACAAACAAAAACCTAAAGGTGATATGACTGGTATTGGCTTCAATGAAGCTGAATGCTCAAAGAATCAGGAAGAGAAATCTGATGCAAAGATTGATGTTGAAAAAACTACTATTGAAGAACCTAGAGAGAAGATGAGACCTTTCAAAGGTATATTGTTTGGTTGTAACACGTTTGGACACATGAAAAGAGATTGCAGAGTTAATGTTCCTCTTAAGACCTTTTATGGTTATTGTTTTAATTGTAATGGATATGGGCACAAGAAAATAGAATGCAGGAAACCTAATCAATCTGGATATAGACAAGACAATGGAAGAGAACCTACAATGAAACCTACATGTTAAAAATGTAATAACGTTGGACACATTGTAAAGTATTGTAAAGTAAATTAGGAAAGAAGACCTGCTATATGTTACAAATGCAATAATCCAGGTCATATAGCAAAGTTTTGCAGGTATAATGGAGTAAACCATAGAAGAGTACTACCTCCTATGAATACAAAGGAGAATGAAAATGATATTGGTAAGAGTGTTGCAGATTTAAAGAGTCATTTTGACAATTTTTTAAAGAAAGTAGAAGATAACAAAAGTGGTAAGATATGGAAGATCAAAGAAAAAAGTGAGGCATTGGTTCAGGGAGAGACAATAGATGCTACTGGATCTTTGTATGATGGTAGAAAATCACAATCAACCTAATTCGCCAATCATGGCCTTAGGGGGAGCATTGGATAAATATATCACAATATATCCCACCCTGTATCTTGTGGATTGAGTTCATGCGAGCTTAGTTATGAGCATAGTCGACATCATGGAGTATACAGTTAAGAGCACAACATCAGACGATGCATATATTTTGATCGCGAGATCTACAGCCGACTAGACAGTATTGGGTAAAGTGAACTTTTATAACTTAAGATTGTATAAAGCACCATATGATGATCTATTTTCTTACCATTTGACAAAGAGAAACCTAAGGAGATCAAAGAGCAGAGAGATTAAGATATAGCAATTGAAGAGAAAACTTGGAATTCAGCATGAAAGAGGTGTTTACACCATCTAGCTATGGATGCAAATGTTATTTATGATGTTGTAGATTGAACTACGTATAATTTCAAGAAACTTTCATTCAAGTCTTGTGAAGAAAACCTCGAAGGAGCATTTTCTCAGACACCCTACAGAGTTTTGCACATAGAATATATTAGGGCTTACATTCATTGTAAGTATGATATATTGGGTATTGATGAAATTTATACTGAGATGGAATATGTGACTGAAAAAGGCATTATGAGAGATGAATAAAAATATATTGATCAGTTGAGAATTATAAAAAATCTAGATTTGTATGAATTTGATGAAGAAGAATGGTTTAAGATATTGTTGAGAAGAGGACATGATTAGTTCATTTAGATAGGAGAGTAGCCTATGAAGATCTATAGTGATTTAATTCATGAGATTACTGGATTGGACAGTACTAGAATCATTCTTGTTGTAGAAAAACATGTGAAGAAGCAAGTTGAAACCCTAACTCACTCAAAATGGGACAGGCGAGCAATGACTATGAATGACATATTTCAACAAGATGTGAGACTAATTTCTATGATACTTGGCTACAAATTATACTACAATAGTAGACCTAGTTCCCTATTAGAAGGAGTCATCATGATGGCATATAGAATGACAAAATAAAATGTAAGTATAACCTATGTGAAGTGTTAGCACAACAATTTCTGAAGAATGTAAAACTGATAAAGAAAGATAGATTGAAGACCTTCAGATTTGGCTCACTATTGGTACATATGTTCATACGTATTGAACATAGATTCTAAGGCATGCACCCTAGTGGTTGGAGGATAGGGATACCTACGGGCATTCAGATTTCACAAAGATACAAAAGAGAGAATAGGACACGGGTTGATGGTGAGTTATTTGGAATGATTAAGATTCTTCAGAGGTAAATGAAAGGTAGATATAGGGTACCTAAAGACATAGTTGAAAATTACAAGGATACAATTTTTTTCATGGTTGAAACTGATTGTGTATGCTTTGAGGCAGTCAAACCAAGGAATAAATGGTGTTATCCTATGGGATATGAGGTAAGTTCAGAAGTACTGACTATACAAGTTGAACATGTTCTTGCATCTAAGATTGATACATCTACGGAAAGATGGGGAACCTATGAGGAGAAATCTACTAGGGTAAGAGAGGAACAGATAAGAGGACTGGGGAAAAGGAAAATTGACAACATTGTGCATGATTTTGGTGTTAAGGAAAGATTGATAGAGGAAGATTTGAAGGAAGAAAAAAGGAAAATGGCAGAATGATCTTCTGGATTGGCAAGTGCTAATACTTCATCCCTTCCACATCTTGAAGTATTGATGACATTTGTTGCACCTACTACATACATTAATGTATACACCTCCTCTCCACCTCAATAGACATCACAAGATGAAAATATTATTCCTAGAGTAAGCACTAGATCTAGCAGATAGACACCACCTAAGGAACCAAACACTAAGAGAGAAGAGAAGAAAACTGAAAGTGAGAAACACATATGGAAGCCTCACTTGAAGATGATTGAGAAGACAACTATAGAGTAGGGTAAGCTAGTCTCTATAAACAAATACTATGACAGGTATGAGGAAACTGATAAACTCAAGATTGAATATGTTGTAGTTAGTCATTTACTTGTTTTCAAGAAGTCTCTATTGAAATTGAGGGCAATTTACTTGAAGAATTATATGTGAGATTGGAGACTAGGAAATAGCTAGCACAAATTGCGGATGAAACCATCAAAAATCAGGAAATTGATAATATCCTACCTATTATATCTCTACAATAAAGGGATAGAATATTCAAAGAATTGAAACATTTATTGAGAAAAAAGATTAGACTACTGAAAATTATGGAAAGAAAATATGATGAAATCACTGAGAAAACTCTAAAAGAACTCGAGAATATATTAATGACCACTACTCCTGAGAATACTCCACTTCCTAAAACTACTTTGCCTACACCCTTAGGAATGGGAGAGAGTTCAAAAATAGCTAAGGCAAGTTCTGAGAAGAGAGAAGTTGATACATGACCATATTTCTATGTTTCTAGTGTACCTGTGTCACTTGACACATCTAATGATGAGAAGGACCCTTTTGAAGGAAACTTTAACAATGATGTGATTGAAAATGAAGAACAAAAGGATGAAGAATGCAAATAGGAAGAACATAAAGAAGCAATTGGGGATGAAGGATAGAAAGAACTTGAAGAAAAAGATGAAACCAAAACTAAGGTAATCACATCTTCTATCTCATTGTTGGAAAGGAAATAAAGTCCAACAGATGTTGATGTTGATTGCATAGATGAGGATGTGCTATTAAAATTTTCTTTTACTATACTTATTAAAGCCAAGGAGAGATCAAAGAAAAAAGGTGACAAAAGGGATAAGGTAATAACCAGATCAATTTATACTATGAACAAATTGAACTTCCAGTACCTATTGTTTTCCAGCATGGAGATGATATTGAAAGCCTAAAGATAACACTTAATGAATTTGATTCTTATTATGAGAACTTGATAAAGATTGCAAAAGAGAAGGTAGAAAAGAACTACTTAGAGAAGAAGCTATCCAAAGTTTGCAAGTCTATCTCATGGGACTTGAGCATTTTGAAAACTATTACTACAAACGCTAAGAGTTTCATTTCACATGGAAGGAAACTATTTAGTTACTACATGAATCCTATCAGGCATGTTCCGAACATTAAAGCCATTATTGCAAAGGACAGGAAACCTTGAACAATATGATGGATAGTTGTTAGACCTCTTCACAAACTAAAATATAATTAGACAAAGAAGTAACAAGAATTTTGGAAAAACTAGATGTATTGGATATTGAGAAAGGGGGAGTACTAACCAGATTAAACTTGCTGAAAAGTTTAATCACTCCTAAGCTATCTATAATTGAAGCACACTTATCAGACATGGAGAAGACTGCAGATTCATTGACTAACTCTATGCCTACAAAGTTAAAGGACATAGAGACAACATCATTTTCATTGAATGGACTAATTCATGTTAGTCAACTATTGCTTAAGTCATGGAGTACATAAGTGAAGATCTTGGAAGATTCCTTTCAAGATATTCTTAAACTAGTGAGAAAGCACTAACTTTATTACTTTGTATGCACCTTTGTCATTATTGTCAAAGGGGGAGAAGAGAATAAAAATGAATGGGAGAAGAGAGAAGAGAAAAATGAATAAGGAGAAGGAGAAGCTAATGTATAAGGGAAGAAGAGAAAAAAAAATAAAGAAAGAAGGAGAGACCATTTTTTTGTTGGAACACTTAGACATTTTTTTTGTTAAGTGTTTCCATCAATGCCTAAGGAAAAGATTATTGGCAAGTGATCAATTTTTTGTATTATCATTCAATTTTGGTTGTCATTTATTGAAACACATCTGGGTTATAGATCAATTCCTATAATGTTAAGTTTTGGTGACTCTGAAATCAACTAAGTAAAGAAGCAGAGATACAAAGGTATTCTGGGTATCAAAGATCGAGATCCATGAGTTATGGAAATCAAGCTTAGACGAAGATAGTAATGGGTATGTGCGACCACCACCTGAGATTGATTTTTTTTAGTAGTTTTTACAACAAGTTAGAGAGATTTGAAGACAGATAGACAATAACAAAATAGTAATACAGAGAAGTTGAACATAAGCGATGATTTAGAGAGTATGACGTGGACTCCTAGAAATCAGAGTTGGATTATGATTGTTGATAACCTATACTTTGGTTATGTAAGAGCGTTGAAAATGCATCTGATATTTGTTTTATTAAATGTATTTTTTATTGAGAGGCAACTATGCAATATTCATATTGAGAGCCGACTTCATAAATAAGAAATGTATATATGCAAGATCTTTTTGTTGAGCGAAGCATTTATGATGGATGAATGATATTTTTTTGAGGAGATACGAATGGCAGAGAAGAGGATGACACAGATCATTGATGAGATATGAACAGGAACTATCTAAACATTAGAGATGCTTTTTTTGTTCATTACTGAGAACATTTTGTAATAGAATTACATTGTAAGAGTTTTATGCTCAGTTGGCCCCTAACAAGGTGTTGTATACCTTTTATGGGGTTTTTATTCCTTTAACAAGGAAATATACTATGTAATATTCAACTCCTAACATGCTAGGTCTCCTAACAGGGACACTATACTTTAGTGAATGCTTGTGGGCACCATCCCCACTGGGGTTTTCCCTTGGCCAAGATTTCCTCAACAAAAAATTATGGTGTTATGAGTACTGTGTTATTTGCTTATGTTCTTTTCATTTTTGCAAGTATATGGTTAATTTTTAATTGGTTGAAAATTTTTTATAAGTTTTGTAATACTGATTCACCCCCCTGTCAATATTACGTAATCCTAACAATTGGTATTAGTGCTTTTGGCCCTTGGAGAGAAATTCTAATAGCTTAAGGGAGATCACAATGAATTTGGACAATTTACAAGAAAACTTTGATGTTGCACTAGAAGACCTTGACAAAGCAAAAGAAGAGAATGGAGAATTAATATTTAACATGCGAAGAGCTGAGAAATTTATAAATAAACTCAGATACCATGAAGTTAGAAACAAGATCTTGTGGTTAAGATTGAGGAAGATTCAGATCAAATACAATTCAGAAGAAATGAAGCAACTTGAAGAAGAAAATGAAGCTTTGAAAATTTAGAATGAAGCTATGACTAAAGAGATTCAATTACAAAAGGATGCTAAGAAGAATATTAAAGAAACTTTGAATAGTGCATTAGAACAAATGAAGAATGAAGCTAAAAACTACAAGAACAAGTATCTACAATTGGATAAATACAATCAGATCATAAAAGGTGAACTTGTTGAGGCAAAGAAACACATTGAGAAACTTCACACTAGTTGTCATTTGATCGATGAACAAAGAGACAGACAGAAACCTAAAGGTGATATGACTGGTATTGGATTCAATGAAGCTAAATGCTCAAAGAATCAGGAAGAGAAATCTGATGCAAAGATTGATGTTGAAGAACCTACTATTGAAGAACCTAGAGAGAAGATGAAACCTTTCAAAGGTAATGTTCATTTTAAGACCTTTTATGGTTATTTTTTTAATTGTAATGGATATTGGCACAAGAAAGTAGAATGCAAGAAACCTAATCAATCTGGGTATAGACAAGACAATGGAAGAGAATCTCCAGGGAAACATACATGTTACAATTGCAATAACATTGGACACAGTGTGACGTATTGTAAAGTAAATCAAGAAAGAAGACCTCCTATATATTACAAATGAAATAATACACGTCATATAGCAATTTTTTGCAGGTATAATTGAGTAAACAATAGAAGAGTACCACCTCCTATGAATACACAAAAGAATGAAAATGATATTGGTAAGAGTGTTGCAGACTTAAAGAGGGATTTTGACAATTATTTTATGAAAGAAGAAGATAACAACAGTGGTAAGATATGGAATATCAAAGAAATAAGTGAGACATTGGTTTAGGGAGAGACAATAGATTCTACTAGATCTTCATCTGATGGTAGCAAAGAAGAATCAACCTAATTGGCAGATCATGGTCTTAGGGAGAGCATTGGATAAAGACACCATTATATATCTTGTCCTCTATCTTGTGGATTTTCATGTGAGTTTAGTTATGAGCATGACTGACATCATGGAGTATATAGTTAAGAGAACAATATCAGCTAATGCATATATTTTGATCGTGAGATCTACAACCAACTGGATAGTATTGGTTAAAGTGAAATTTTATAACTTAACATTGTATAAAGAACCATATTATGATCTATTTCCTTACAATTTTACAAAGAGTGACCTAAGGAGATCAGAGAGGAGAGAGATTTAGTCTATCCTACATTTTCCTTGTGTGATTGATCAAAGAAAAAAATTGGAATTCAGTGTGAAAGAGGTATTTACACCATCTATCTATGGATACACCTATTATTTATGTTTTTGTAGATTGACCTAGGTATAAGTTAAAGAAACATCTATTCAAGTCTTGTGAGGAAGACCCCGAAGGAGAATTTTCTCAGACACCCTATGAAGTCTTACACATAGAAGATATTAGGGCTTACATTCATTGTAAGTATGATATATTGGATATTGATGAAATTTCTACTGAGGTGGAATATGTGACTAAGAAAGGCATTATGAAAGATGAATACAAACATATTGGAGCATTATGAAAAATTTTGATTTGTATGAATTCGATGAAGAAGAATTGTTTAAGATATTGTTGAGGAGAGTACATGATTAGTTCATTTGGATAGATGAGAAACCTATGAAGATCTGTAGTGATTTAATTCAAGAGATTACTTGATTGTACAATATTGGAATCATTCTAGTTGCAGAAAAACATTTAAAGAAGCAATTCAAAACCCTAACTCACTCAAAATGGGATAGACGAGCAATGACTGTGAATGACATCTTTCAACAAGATGTGAGACTAATTTATATGATACTTGGCTAAAAATTCTAATATAGTAGTAGACCTAATTTAGTATTATCAAGATTCATCATGATGGCATATAGAATGGTAAAACAAAATGTCAAGTATAACCTATGCGAAGTGTTAGCACAAAAATTTCTTGAGAATGTAAAACTAATAATGAAAGACAGATCAAAGACCTTCAGATTTGGCTCACTATTGGTACATATATTCATACACATTGAACACAAATTCCCAAGAATGGACCCTAGTGGTTGAATAATAGGGATACCTACTAGTATGTCACCAAACACTAGATGTTTAATTTGTGATTTTGAGCCTAAATCTGTCAATATTGCACTTGAGAATCGGGAATGGGTTAGTGCTATGAATGAAGAGATTGAGTAGATTGAAAAGAACAATACATAGAAATTAGTACCTAAACCAAATGAAAAGAATGTCATTGGTTCCAAATGTATATTCAGAAACAAGATGAATGAGAATGGATAAGTCACAAGGAATAAAGAAAGACTAGTATGCAAAGGGTATGCACAAGAAGAAGGTATTTACTATGGAGAAAGATTTGCACCCGAGGATAGACTAGAAGGAGTTAGAATTCTACTTGCTTATGTTGCCTACAATGGATTCAAGGTATACCAAATGGATGTCAAGTCTACATTCCTAAATGGAATACTAGAGGAAGAGGTATACATTGAACAACCAAAAGGTTTTTTTGATCCTGACAAGAGAAACATGGTTTGTAGACTACACAAAGACTTTTATGGATGGAAACAAGCACCGAGAGAATGGTATGAAAGACTTCACTCTTATCTCATAACTATTGGATTTGTAAGAAGAAGTGATAACAATAATCTATATTTAAAAGAAGATGCTGGTGATAACATTCTGATTGTTGAGATATTTGTTGATGATATCATATTTGGAGGTAATGATATTTTATGCAAATCATTTGCTAATAAAATGAGAAAAGAGTTTGAGATGTCAATGTTTGAGGAGATCAAATTATTTATTGGTCTACAGATTCTTCAATAGGATACAAACATCTACGTCACACAGTCTAAATAAATTAAAAAATTTCTCAAGATATTCAAGATGTAGGATTCCAAACCATTTGGAACACAGATGGCAACCAGATGCAAATCAACAAAGGAAGAAAATTCAACCAAGGTAATCAGACCTTATAGAGATCAATGATTAGAAAACTCATGTATGTTGTACATGTTAAGACCTTGAAATATCACCCTAACTCAGGCATTAGGGCATAGTAATATCTCATGGTAACAATGGACACCTTCCTAAGTTGTGGGTGGACTCTGATTAAGAAGGAATATTCATAATCTAGGCCAGTTCCTATTGGATTTGGAATATCACCTATGACTGATTCTCTAATTGGGGAAAAGGAAAAATATAACTTCAAAATGAATAAATAAACTGAAAGGTGATACACCAAAATAGATTTAGATAAATCAAAACTTCAAACCAGCATCCATAAGACACACACTATTGAGATTTGCAGTAAACATTCACTACTCAACGTATAGGTTGACCTAAGAAATCATTGTTAGGGATTACACCACAAACAATGATAATCTGCCAACAAACATACAAATTCTACAAAAGGTTGTATTTTGACAACTTAGAGAAGGAATTGGATTAAATTCACTTATCTATGGTATAAAACATATTACACTTAAATGTAGAAAATTTGAAAAGGATTGCTATCAAAACTCAGAAAATATGTGAATAATGGGGAACTTGATTTATTTTCTTCAAACTCTACGAAAGGTTACATGCAAAGATACAAAACATGCCAAGGAATAAGTTACATTCTCTTGAATACAATATTGCATCAAAACTAAACCGATGGCTACAAAATCTATGCAAAAGGCACAAAGGAACAAGTATGTTCACTAAACCACATTTTCCCTAAATTATGAACTCCCAAAACTATGAAGCAAGCTCATATAGATACCCCCTCAAGGATAATTTCAAAAATCCAATGCCCTCCAAAATCCCTCCAAATCAACTTGAAACCCTAACCTTAAGGCATAATTCATGCCTTAATACATCCCCCAATGTTGGTATTTAAGAATATACATCTTCTATTTTAAACCCTCACCAACATATACAACACCCCATAACATACCACCCTAGCCCTAAACTCATAACATAAACCCCAAACCCAGCCTAAAGCCGATACCATAACCCTAGGTCAACATGACCAAAACTATGCAAACAACCACTCTCAAAAATATCAACGTCTCCATCAGCAAGGTGGCTATCATGGCACTTGGATTTGAAGGCTTCCTACTGTCAAACATTGCATTTTTTAATGCATTAAGTTCTTTGAAAGTGGATTCCAAAGTTTAACCAAAACTTGACATTATTCTTGGTTTTGCCAATTCGATTCTTTGCATTTGGTAAAGACAAGGGTTTTGAAACTCTAGCTTATGTCATCGCTTGCTATGAACATGGCATTGAGTCTCTTTCCTTTTTTATTTTGTGTTCTTGGGTTGTCAATTTGGAAGTCAACACTATGATGTGGGAGTTGTTTTGTATTCTTTAAACTCTCCCCTATGATCTCGGGCTCAATTGTAGTTATCTCTGCAGTTTTCTCCATCTGTGGTTGCAACTATGAGTTTGCATCTTGAGTCATGGACCTTGGGGTCCAACTAGAAGGCATTCTAAAGAGCTTGGGCTCTCTACATGTATTTTTCACTGGAGTGTGTGTTTGAACTTGACTCTTGAGCTGAAGTCTACTGTTGAAAATTGAGAGCTTAGGTTCTTGAATACCGTAGATTTTAATGATTTGGGCCTTTGACATAATGGGTAGCATTGTTTATGCATGTCTTCATGGAGCTCGGGCTATACATTATCACATGTCAGCTACTATTCCTTCTGCCATGGCTTTTCTGACTCCACATAAGTCATCATATCTTCTTCTTTTCTCATTCTTCCTCTTTGTTGAACTCATGGTTGATGTCTCCATTTCATTTCATAGCTTTAAATGATTTTGGGTTATGGGATTTTACTTTGTTTCTCAACTTGATCCTTTGCTTGCATTATGCAATTTGTGAGTAGCTACATCTTGTCGGCTCCTACACTACATTTTGTCTTAATACATGTATTCACTATTTTTGACTTAGGTTTTGTTGTGTCTTGTCTTTGCTATCGACAGTGAATACGATGTTTGAACCATAACCACTGTTGAGACTGATAGTATTCACCATGTTGTTTGGACTTGTCCATCGTTTTGGTCTCCATCTTGCAAAATAATAAATGAAAAATCTATCATATTATAGATGTAACTCTATTAAGAAATTTATCCAAGGGATTCAAGCATGGGATCGTGACACCCATGAACATTACTGTGAACAAAGAGCTTGATACTTTTAAAATACATGTTTTCCTTTGCAAATAGCACTGTCATTTCTCAAACATGTATGTTACATTTGATAATAAAGATATTTGTCTAACATCTGTACATGAATATTTTAGTTTGACAACAGTACAATTTAGTTTCTTTCTTGAACATGCACTGTTGTTTGATCATCTCTTTGTATATGCACATTACTTTGCAAAGTAAATATCACTGTTATGAACTCACGTCTCTTTATAACAACATTATTGTTATCCCTCTTCTCTTGAATATGCACTGTTATTTGATTTTTTGTATATGCACATTACTTTGATGACGTTGATGTACATGCATGCTTTTCATAACTAAAATGTTTCTAAATATTTATATCCATATTTTATGTGCATAACTCATTTGATACCAATAAATGATACTTAAATACATAATTAAATAACAATGTTACTATCTCATTTGATATTCTGCAATTCATCTTCCTATATCATCTTAAAATGGAAGCACTTCCATGTTAAGAATGTTTAGCCCTCCTTAGGGTGTGTTTGACCACCATCATATTTTCCCCTCATTTCTACATCCTCTCCTACTTCTGTGTCTATTTAGGACCCTAATTGGGCCTCTTAAGGCACCGTCCATCCCATCTGGCATATTTTCTAGGGGTTTCAAATCCCTGGGTCAAGGTCGACCTTGACCTTGACCTAGGTCAAAGATGACCTCGACCTTGACCTAGGTCTACTTTTCAAATCTGAAAGTCTGTCAGCTGTCGAAGGTCATCAAAAGTTCATTTCACACTTCCAGGTCAATTGTTTTGGGTTCCAAAGTGATGATTCTTAAATTATATTTAATATTTGTCCTCTCTCATGGGTATAGGACTAATTGGAATTTAATTCTCCTCTGTAAGCCTCTCTATAAGATTTTCCCCTAGTTTCATATATAAGGAAGTTTTCTCCTCTCATTTTCTCTAAGCAAAAAAAAAAGGAATCACTAAGCAAGGTTAAGCATGAATTATAACATCAAGTAAGAAGTCATCAAGCAAGAATTTCAAGCATCCATTGTTCTAAATGTTTTCAAGCTCTCAAAGTGTTCAAGTCTTCCTCTCAAATTTCTCCATTGAAGATCAAGGATTCAAGAATTCAAGCCTTCGAATGGATTTGGTTCAAGCATTCAAGATTCGTCATTCAAGCCCTAGATCTATCCATCATGGTGGTGTGATCTTACTTCAAGATCCTTTGTACATCGTTAAACAATCATTCATTCTCTCTTCAAGGTGGATTCCAAGCATACAATCATGGAGTTTAATGGTATCTAATTGATTCCAAGATTTCATATTTACATACTTGTTTACATTCAAAATTCAATTGCATATCTATTGAATATCATAGCTTCATTATTAGATTTACTTCTACTGCTTGCTAGCATGCCTTATTTCAATTATTGATTTCAAAGTTAATTCCTAAATTACGGTTTGACTAAGGAAAACCCCTTCCAACCAACAAACAATCCATTTTTCTTGTAGGTACAGGTTCAGAATAGTGCATCAGAGTGCAGATTCGGATACCCTTTTCGGAAAACTTTCAGGATCCAAAAATAGATTTCCTGTCAGAGACTTTTTAGGTCGATTCTTCCCTAGATCAGAATCAGAAATTGAGTTAATGGTGACATTGACTTGAGGGTAAAAATTAGAACTATGTCAGAACAGAAAAATATTTATGGGTTTTGTTCATCTCTAAGTTTCTTTCTTGATCTAATCTCAGATTTTCTAGAAACTGAGTGTAGACCCCCGAAAATAGAATTCTTCAGGTCTGTAACATTTCAAGGTGAGTAATTTTCTCCTATCCATTTCAATTAAATTTATTAATCTTTCTAAATGTATCGCACACTCTCTTCTATAAAATAGGAATTAGGGTTTTTCTCTTTATCCCTATCCTTAATAAATTGATTCATTTTTCCATTGATCCTTTCTTTATGGTTAATCAATTTGGATCTTCCCTTTAATAAATTTGGGATTAAGAGGATAATCTTACCTTCTTCACCATTCTTATTACACACATTAAATTTATCCCATACATTTCAATAAACACATCCATTTCAAACATAACATACCTAAATGTAAATAAATGTAACCTATTTTTGATGTTACATTTTGGTGAACCCGCAATAGACAAGTCTTTCTTTTTGGTGTTAGATGTTATGCATATTTTATTTCGAGACTAGATCTTGCATGAATACTAAATTATTTTTATTTTATGCTCTTGCATTTTAAAATACAAAAAAAATATACATACTCATAAAAATATAGAAACATTCCTTTCACTTCATTCACTATGAAGATCTTTAAGATGCTTTGGGGTATGGCTATTTTTCTCATAATACTTCTTTTAGTGTCTCTTTATAGTACTTATGATGTTTATGAGAGTATCATCCATTTCATCATGTTTGTTAATCTTCATCTTTCACTTTCTTATGCTATTTTGAGATTAACTAATACTAGTCTCCTACTTTCAAAACTTTCATCAAGGATTTGCGTAGTGGACTTATTTCTCTTTTGGATTATGTGAAGAATTGGCTAGGTGATACCCCATTTGCTAATATTCCTAATCCTAATCCTAATCCTATGATTCCTAATCTAGTTCCTAATCCTCCTAATCCTCATCCTATCAATCCTAATCCAATTCCAAATATTCCTATTTCTATTTCTACATCTTCTATCCCTAGTTCTTCCCACACTTATTATGGGGCTCAAGCTAGGGTGCATGATTTTGATGTTCAAGAATTCTTACATGTACCTTCCCCTTCTTATCCAATCCATGATTATATTAAAGGGAAAAACAAAGAAACCTCTTCTCAACCTATCATTCCACCATACACAACATTTTCTCATGAGCACCATAATCAATCATCTCATGTAGAAGCTTTGAAATATATGTACACTACCGGATATACTATGGTGGATAAGTAAGGCTATGAGGGTTTAGGGCTTGGTATAAATTAACAAGGCATTAAAAATCTGATTCATTCATCTCCTAAACAAGATATTTATGGTATAGGTTTCTCACCTTCTCAATTCAAGGTAGCTGATCTTAACTACCATCCTCCTCTTCATGTTTTTCTTCCAACACCTTCTTTAGACCACCTTGATACTCCTCAAGATGTGGCTAAGAAAGTGTATGTCTAGCTAATGAATTCTAAGAAATAAATCTTCAAACCTATGCCAAAAAATGCTCTCTCGAAATACAGATTTCCTTTTCATTATAGTAATAAACATTTACTTGTTGATTGTGTGCATTTCAAACTATATGTTAGAGAAAGAAATTCTTTAGGATTTATATCTCATTCTCGTGTAGTATTACAATTTCTTAATAATTTTGATATAGGGTATTCCCCTCGTTCTTCTATAAATTAGATCATTTTTCTCCTCTTGTCTCTTCACTGGGGGGGGAAGAGGTATTTCATTCCAGTCTTCTACGATCAATTTTTCTCTTAGCATGTATTTTGTTTTGAGTTTAATTGGTTATTATTTATACATTCTATCACTATAATTTTCTATTATGATACATATTTCATTCACTCATAGTCATTCATGATATCTTTTCTAGGACATTTTATTTGTAAAGATATCTCTTTGCTACAACATCTCTTGATATAATTTGACATATCCCTTTCTTTGATCCCTGGGGGGCAAGGTATTTTCCTTCTTCCTCTATCTAAGGATATGCTTTCCTTAGCTTAGTGGAATTTATTTATCATACAACATTATTTCCTTACAAAGATTTATGTTTTGGCTATGGATACCTTGTTATCTTAGAGGTGATTGTCCTAGGTCATCACCTCTTATTTATTTTGAAAATTATGTTCTTTATAAACTCTTTCCTTTTCTTTGAGTTATATTTTTATTCCTTCATGCTGAGATTCCTCCTCCTCTTCATCGTAGGGGGCTTGATGATTGAATTGTTGGTCCCTCTTTTCTTTAGAAGATGATATTTTATCCTAAGCACTCCTCTATGGTGGGGGTCTTGATGATAAGATCTCTTCCTCTTTGAGGATACTTTTTCCATATGTGACATATCCATTTTCATGATTATCTATGTTCTTAGACATAAGGTTCAATACTCTTTGCTGAGGATATAGTGTATATTGTTGTTAACCAGGATATCTCCTTACCTTGTGAATTAGGTATCCTTTTTCTCTTCCTTATCCTACCTAGTGGGTAGTCATGAAAAGGAGGGGGGCATATATAGGGTTTCCCCTATACTATATTTTACGTTAGTTTACATTTTACAACATGCTAAATTCTTGGAAGGTAACACACTGAAAATGCTAAATCCTGAAGAGACATGCATTTTTATTTTTTATTTTTGCTAAATCCTCGGAAGGTAATGCACATAGGTTGCTAAATCCTGAAGAGACGCATTTTTATTTTTATTTTTTGCTAAATCCTCTGAAGGTAACACACATAAGTTGCTAAATCCTGAAGAGATACACATTTTCAAATTTTACAATATGCTAAATCCTTGGAAGGTAACGCACATAAGTTGATAAATATTGAAAATACACACCATTTGTATTTTCATAGTGATTAAAGAATGTGGATCTATGGATATTTCAAAAGCCATCAGAAGATGCATTACAATTACAAAGAACAGTTTATGGGTGAACCTATTTGGCTCTCCCTCCTTAGTGATTCATGGTAAGGTGGGCATCTTACAAGGTGAGGTAATCACTATCTCTTTCCTCTCTTTCACTTTCATGCTAGTAGGATTAGATCATGAAGCTATGTTATCTATATTGTTGCTCTTGTCTTGGTCATGTATGTTTTCTATGATTAATTTCTCTTTACTTTCATATCTTTATGCAAGTATGTTGAGTTATAATCCTTCATCTAGGGGCTCATGTCCTTGACTTAGTGATTTTCTACCTCATTTTGATCGACCAGAGTCTTTCTTCTAACTTTACTGAGAGTATGCTCGATTTCCATACTCCTGCTAAAGCGGGGGATTAATGTATTGTCTTAAAATGGAAGAAATTCCATGTTAAGAATGTTTAGTCCTCCTTAGGGGGTGTTTTTGACCACCATCATATTTTCCCCTCATTTCTGCATCCTCTCCTACTTCTATGTCTGTTATGGACCCTGATTGGGCCTCTTCGGGAACCATCCATCCCATCTGGCATATTTTCCATGGGTTATGACTCTCTAGATCAAGGTCAACCTTGACCTGGACCTACATCCCCCTTTCAAATCTAGAAGTCTGTTGGCTATCGAAGGTCATCAAAAGTTCATTTCCCACTTTCGGGTCAGTTTTTTTGTGTTTCGAAGTGATGATTCTTAAATTAAATTTAATATAGATCCTCTCCTAGGGGTATAGGTCTAATTGGAATTTAATTTTCCTATTTATTCCTCTCTAGAAGATTGTGCCCTAGTTTCATGTATAAGGAAGTTTTCTCCTCTCATTTTCTCTAAGCAAAAAAAAAAGGAAGCACAAAGCAAGGTTAAGCATGAATTATCAAATCAAGAAAGAAGTCAACAAGCAAAAAGTTCAAGCATCCATTTTTCTACATGTTTTAAAGCTCTCAACGTTTTCAAGTCTTCCTCTCCAAGTTCTCCAATGAAAATCAAGGATTCAAGCTTTCAAGCCTTTGAATGGATTTGGTTCAAGCATTCAAGATTCATCATTCAAGTCCTAGATCTATCCATCATGGTGGTGTGATCTTCCTTCAAGATCCTTTGTGCATCCTCAAACACTCATTCATTCTCTATTCAAGGTGGATTCCAAGCATACAATCATGGAGGTTTATGGTTTCTAATTGAGTCCAAGCTTTCATATTTAAATACTTGTTTATAATCAAAATACAATTGCATATCTATTGAATATCATAGCTTCATTATTAGATTTACTTCTAATACTTGCTAGCAATATTTATTTCAATTATTGATCTCAAGGTTAATTTCTAAATTGGGGTTTTACTAAGGAAAACTCCTCCCCCCCAACAAACAATCCATTTTTCTTGTAGGTACAGGTTCAGAACAGTGGATCAAAGTGCAGATTCAGATACCCTCTTCGGAAAACTTTCAGGATCTGAAAATAGATTTCCTATCGGAGACTTTTTAGGTCAATTCTGCCCTAGGTTGGAATTAGAAATTCTAGGTCAATGGTGACATTTACTTGAGGGTACAAATCAGAACTATGTCTGAACAGAAAAATATTTTTGGGTTTTGTTCATCTCTACGTTTCTATTCTAGATCTGGTCTCAAATTTTCTAGAAACTGAGTGCAGATCCCTGAAAACAACATTCTTTAGATCTATAACATTTCAAGGTTAGTACTTTTCACCTATCCATTTAAATTAAATTCATTAATCTTTCTAAATCTATCACACACTATCTTCTATAAAATGAGAATTAGCATTTTTCTCTTTATCCCTATCCTTAATAGGTTGATTCATTTATGCATTGATCCTTTCTATAGGGTGAATCAATTTGGATCTTCCCTTTAAGAAATTTTGGATTAAGAGGACAATCTTACCTTCTTCACCATTCTTATAACACATATTAAATTTATCCCATACATTTCAATAAACACATCAATTTCAAACATAACATACTTAAATATAAATAAATGTAACCTATTTTTGATGTTACACTTCCTTCTTTCCACATGCACAACCTGTCTTGCACATACATCTCTTATAGCCTATTTTTATTGCTTTTGATCATCTCACAACAACATTAATGTAATTTTCTCCCATTGAGCTACAACAACATGTATTCACTCTATATCAACTCTTATGAACTGTATCTCTTTATAACAGTATTACTACTCCTTGAACTCATGAACTCCTAGCATTATTTTTTCTTTTGATGATGCATCATGTGAGGTTCGAGCACGGGCCCGTGATACTCACTGCACTTTCCTTTGTTATTTTCTATTTGTGAATTCATAGATCATATCCTCTCTACATTAAAATACACTTATGTTTACTCTGTTTGAAAACACCATCAAATCCAATATGTTAGGTTAGTGAACATGACCAATTGATCATTTTTTGTGTGTGAGTGTCATGTATCATGACATTCATGCATGAATGTTGGTTCATTAATTTTTTTCACTATCCTAACACTACCTTTTTTTTCTTAAAAAGGTTTCTAAGCTACAGGAACTCGTTCCCTTCAATTCAGATTTCTGGTTTTACAAACAACAACTTTTGTATAATGTAGAATGATAAGCATAGATAGTAAAAGGTTTCAAGGAGACATGTCCCTTGGATACTGTTATTCTATTGATGTAGATGCATAATTTTCCATTGTATTGATGTTATTCATAGATGTACAGTTATGAAAGTTTGATTATTGTATGTTTTTTAAGGTTTCCATGCATTTCTAAGATTTAATTTTGATCTAACACCTTTTCTTTTCGTGATACATGATAGGACCCTAAGACCTAGATGCAAGACATGATGGACTATGAAAAAGACATGAAGTTTGGACAAAGAAAACAACCAGCTCCCATATCATAGAGTTTACTTTTAGAAGGAAATACATGGACCCCTACTCATGCTTCTATCAAGCTTTCTTTTTTGCAATCTCCTCGAAGAGGTAATATGGAAAGAACATGTGTTTATTACATTCAGTTTGAATGCACAATGTAATGATCAATTATGAATTTTAAAATTTGAATATGATCAATACTTAGAGTACAATGTAACTAATAATATGAATGCAATAGCAATGTATTTCATCTTCATTAGTTGAACAATAGTGTTAAATAGGTGTACCTTCATGCAATATTTTATTTTTTATGATTATCATACTTCATGTATAAAATTAGGGTAACAATTCTGGCAACCTCTGTTGGATGTTTGCCTACTAGACATGAACTATAGAGTTAAAAACCAGAACATACATAATGCAACCATTATTGAAATGAAAATGCAACATAAACAAAAACTTATGCAACCTAAACTGACCTTGTGCCTTGAAGGTACTTTATTGAAAATGAAAACCTAAAGACACCTAGTGCTTGACAACACTTATTGAAATGAGACCTGATCTAAAAGTACTAACCCTCAAAGAAAATATTGAGGAAGATCCCATTGACTAGGATAGGGAAGATCTGTCCATCTATCGTGGATAGCTAAAAGTCATTGTTCTCTTTACATTCAGTGATTACAAATGGGCTTGACCACAAATTGTCAAACTTATCATGTTGCGCTGGTCTACTTTTCAGCACATCTCATTTAAGAACTAGGTCACCTTCCTTGAAATCTCAAAATGTATCCTTCTTTTCAAAAGACCTCTTAGTCTGATTTTTCCTTAGCTCAATATTCTTTAAGGATTTGCTCATTTTCTCTTCTAGTTGTAACAACTCAACAAACCTTAGCTTAAGAGGTTCTCCCTCTTCAAACAACATCATGTGATCAGATAATTGTAGGGCTAGAAACTCAGTAGAAATTGGTAACCTTGCTTCCTTACCATAAAAAAGTACATAAGGTGAGCTTCTAGTGATCTGATTTGGTGTAATTATGTCCAACCATAGGGTTGCCTTGAGTTTTGAAAGTCAATCCCTCTTATCCTCTTGTAGAGTCCTTTTGATAATCCTTATGAGTTTCTTATTAGTAGACTCAGAAAGTCCATTACACTAAGGGTAATAGTTAGATAATGTATTCAGATAGACCACATTCTTAACAGTCCATTATGTTATTCTAGAACCAACAAAAGTCAATGCATTATCAGAAATAATTGATTGAGGTACTCCAAACCTGGTTATAATGTCTTCATAGAAGTTGAGAACAACAGATCCAATCAATTCCTTCAATGAAATAGCTTCGGTCCACATTGTAAAGTAGTCTTTAGCAGTTAAAATCCATTTGTGAGATGTACTAGAATTAGGGTTAATGGGGCCTATAAATTCCACTCCACACTTGATAAATGGTTGTGCAACAATGATAGGATTTAATGGAAATACAACTAGCCTTTGTTTTCTTGCAAAAAGAGCACATTTTTGACATCTTCTTTCCCAAGAATGGGCATCCTTAAATAAATCATGCCAATAATAACCCGCTCTTAATATCTTCCAAGATATAGTCTTAGGATTGAAGTGTCCTCCACATGATCCATCATGAAATTCATACAAAACTTTGCTTTGATCAGCACTATCAATACATTTTAGCAACATTTCAGAAAAGTCTTTTCTATAAAGAATACCATTTATTAAAACATAAGGAACATATTGCAATCTAAAATACCTCCTCTTGGCTTTATCTAAAATAGTTGGACATTGTCCAGTTTGCATAAATCTTCTCATATCAGCCAACCAATTTTCTAGTTGGTCATTAAGTACTTGGTTATCTTGATGTAATAGAACCTTCTCATTGCTTTCAGCTTCTTCTAATTCTGCCATTTGTGCACACAAACCCTTGCCTCTAGCCAACTTGGTTACATGAATATGCACATCATAATCCATCACTCTTGTGATCAATCCTTATCTTTTCTCATTTACATCTTTGTTCAATAAAAACTCTTAAATGCTAGGATGTGCTACCATTAGATTAAATTTAATTCTAGCAACTAGATATTTAAATTTCTTTAAATATTTAATAACAACAAGTACATGTTTCTCAACAAAACTGCACCTTTTTTCAAGTCATCCATCCCTTTTTCTAAAAAAGGCAACTGGTTCTTCTAAATTTTCATTATTTTTCTGCACCAACATAGCTGAAACAGTATCATAGCTTCCATAACCATATAAGATAAAATATTAAGAAAAATCAGGTTTAGCTAATGTAGGAGCTGATGATAGGGCTTGTTTGATCTATTCATAACTTGAGTTTCCCTACTTAGTCCAGCTGAAAGGTACATTATTTTTCATCATTCTAGTTAAGGGATTTAATAAACTAGCAATGTCTAGAATAAAGCGTCATACAAAGTTAATTCTACCAATAAATCTTTGCAACCCATTTTTATGCTTTGGCAAAGATAAATCCAGAATTGCATGGATTATTTTAGGATCTATTATTGTACCTTATTTTGACACTTGAAACCCTAAAAGTATACCTTCATGGATTGCAAAAACTAATTTTTAGGATTGGGAGAGATTCCAAACTCTCTGCATCTTTGAAGAACTTATCTTAAATGGAATATATGCTAATTTGCAATCTTGTTGTAAATAGTAACATCATCCAAGCAAACTAAAAAAAATTTGTACATCAGATTTTTAAAAAATCCATGTCCATAGCTTTTTGGAATGTGGCTCCTACATTTGATAAACCAAATGGAATTCTTATGTATGCCATTGTTCCCCATTTAGTGGTGAAAGCTATTTTAAACTAATCTTCTTCTTTTACTAATACTTGATTATAACCAGATTAACCATCTAGAAGAGAAAACCTTTCATAACAAAAGACATACTGCAATATTTGTTCCAAGGATGGAAGAGGGTGTCTATCTTTCAGAGATAACCTATTGAGGTCTCTAAAATTCACACATAATCTAATCTCCCCATTTTTCTTCCTTACAGGAACTAGATTTGAAACCCAAGATGTATGTTTGATTTGAAACATTATTTCGCTATCCAATAGTTTATTCAACTCCTTAAGCATTAGGGGCTCTGATTTGGGGTTAATTGGCCTTTGTCTTTGTCTGACTATCCTGGAATTGGGCTCTAATTAAATGGTGTGTAGGGTCAATTAAGGGTTAAACCCTTTTAAATCAGCATAATCCCAAGCAAAGACATCACTGAGTTCTTTGAATAAAGCAATAAGAAGTTCCTTATCTTGAGGAGAGTTAACATTACCAACCTTTAAGATCATGTCTCTGAATATTTCTAACTCCTCATAATGATCTTCCTTGATGAGCATGCTAGTTTTTTTCTTCTTGAATTGATCATCAAAATTAAAGATGGAATCCAAATAGACTATTCCTTTTGGAAGCTTATTTGACTTTAGTTGTATGATCTTGTCCTCAAATTGTTGTTTTTCTTTATTGTCTTTAGAAGCTGCAATGACATTTGTTTCTACCATAAAACTTAAGATCAATTCATTAGTATTGAAAACTTGCCAATTAACTTCATTATGTAGAATATATGGCCTAACAACAATCTGAATATGAGATTGATTAGTATTTACACCTTTATTCTCATAAATTGTAACTTGATAACAAATAGCAGCTAATCTATCAACATGGTGGTTTTTATTTCTAGGTATGGAAATGGGGTTGAATGCATCAAAATCATCTAGAATATCTGATATTATAAATTTATACAACTTTAGGAGGTCATTTTTAATAGCATTTAGACCTCTCACCTGATTGACCAACAATTCACTATCTCCAAATGCCCTCAAACATTTTATATTTCTCTTTCTTGCCCATTCTAAGTCTTGTATTAATCCTTCATATTTAGCCACATTGTTAGAAAAAGGAAAAGATAATTTGAATGCAGCATAATATTTTTCACCATCTGGAGACACCATCATAACCCCTACACCAGCTCTTTCCTTGTTTCTAGATCCATCAAAATATAACTCCCAAAGTTTATTAGGCTATGTTGAATGAGCATCATGTTATTTTATCATGTTAGCCATAACAAGGTCAGATTAATAAATCATATAATTACCAAAACTATCATCATAAATAACACTATCTTGGTTACCAAAGACATTTCCCATTTCCCACTCATCCAACAATATATCAGGTATGCCTTCTATTTTTGTATCAAAATTTGGATAGTCTTTAAGATCATCAGCATCTATGATCACACAACTAGAATTATTAGGGCTTGGAATATATGGCTCTATGTGATCTTTGGTCAAAAATTCTGATTTTATGGTCACTTTTGCACCATATCTTGTCCTAAATAGCATGTGAGACTAATCTGATGAGAAGTATCCACCTATCTTTCCTGTAAAATCCCTAGATAAACATAGGGAAAAATAAGGAGGCAGATCTATAACATAGATATCTTATGAAATAGAGAAATTTGGGAAAGCATGAAGGGTCAAACTTGCATTTTTAACAACACCTAAAGTGTGGACGGATGAACCATCTAACTGAATCACTCCCTTATCAAGAGGTTCATACTTAAAATCAAGTAAATCTACAATCTTCTTGGGCATTAATGTGTTGGTTGTGCCACTATCAACCATGCAGTTATGTACTAACTTATTATCAATTATCAAGGACACATAAAAAGGAGATGTGGTGCAGCAGCACACCTAGCTCAAACCCTTAGCTCTTTATTTCTGGCATGTACTGACTCTAGCCAAGTCAGGAGAGTGTGTGTGGACCTTAGAAGGTCTTTTGTTTTCCCTAAGATGTATATGACTAGGTCAATCCATGTCTAGCTGGGTTTCTTAGTTGATTTCTAGATTTTTGGTTAATACTGTCGATTAACACTGTCAGTTAACACTATCGGTTAACACTATCAATTAACACTGCCGGTTAACACTGTTAGTTAATATTGTGTCAGTTAACACTATGTTGGTTAACACTATGTCAGTTAACACTGTTGGTTAACACTATTTGCTAACATCGTCGGTTAACACTGTCAGTTAATTTTGACTGGTAGTCAGTTTTGCCTTACTGTTGGTCGATAAAGTCAGTTGTAATGGCCCCCGAGAAGTGAACCTTGTCTTTTATGGATAGTATGGTCAGTTTTAATGGTTCCTAAAGAGATTCTTGTGAATATGTGGGCAGTTAGGGTTATTAATAACATCCCAAGCCTTCATTTTAGACATGGAGAAGAGAAAGTAGAGATTGTAGGAAAAGAGAAGCTACAGGAAATCATAGAGTTAAAGATTATTGTACTATTTTTGTTTTGTTTCCAGTAATGAGAAGTTGTAGATAGTGTGTTTTGTGGACATCAACCTTCTTTGTTCATTTTGTATGCAAGTAGATTAGTTACTTTATTTTCTATTTTGTAAGTTTTTTGTGCTTCACCTGTTCTAGGTTGTAAGTAGTAATGGCCCCTCGAGATTCCTGAATCCATGGTGAGATTCATGTGTTGGGATGTAACTCAAAAGGAGCCCTTGTATATAGTTTCCTTTTTGTTTTCTGTAGGAGAAGAAACAACAAAGATTCTAGAGATCTTACCATAGGTGAGCTTGGTAATAGTCCAGCTAGGGAAGAGAATGAAAGCAATGTTCTAAAAATATTGATTGAGTGGGAAGAATGAATCTATTTGTGTAGGTTCAGCAAGGAGGAGATGAAAATCATTTTGATGAGGACTAAGTTTTGAAGAGGAGGTGTAGTTGAGAGTGACTTACCTTAGTTTAGGGTTGTGAAAACCGTAAGAGATATGGGAGAGAGATCTAAAAATAGAGCCAAGCTGGTTCTTAGCAGCAACAAGACTTCTATCCACATCAGATTGGTATGAGAGCCTAAATTGATCAGGCTTGTGGTAGATGTTCTAGCCAACAATATCAGTAGGTGAAAACAAGATGGTCACCAATGCAGAGCTTTTAAAGGAAGTATATGAGAAGAAGAGAGTGATAGAGGATCAAAGGGAAATGAGTAGACTCCTTGAAGAAGCCCTAGATGAGATGAAGGTAAAAATTCAAGAAGTTGCAGATGCAACTAAAAGCAAAGATGGAGATGAAGTCAACAATAGTAGAGGGAAGTAGAAAGTTGATGAAGAAGACTTGATACCTGAACCATACCCTCCAATGAATGAGGATCCATTTCTAAAAGCTCTTAGGGCCCTAGGAGGCAAAAGTCTTGAAGGAATTCCATTCTTTAATGGAAAAATGGATAGTGAACTAGTTGTGGAATGGATAGAAGGTATTGAGAATCATTTTGAATGTGAGGGAATAACTGAAGCACAGAAGCTAAAAGTTGAAAATTCAAGGTTAAGAGGTTCAGCATTAACATGGTGGAAATACCCCCAAGAAGAGAGGGAGAAGATGGGTAAGCATCCAATTTACAATTGGAAGGCCATGTTAAACAAGGTAAAGGAGCAATACCTACCTGAGGATTATGAAATCCAGCTACACAAGAAGAGGCAGAGTTTCAAGAAAAAAGATTTGGATGTAGCTATGTATACTGAAGAATTCTAGAAGTTGTGCTTGAGGTCAAGAGTCCAAGAGGATGAGACTATCAAGGTAGCTAGGTATCTTGGAGGCCTAAAATGGAATATCCAAGAGGAAATTAGTTTGTGGACTCCC
>MU223676.1:739200-810360 GCA_018584345.1 Thuja plicata | reverse complement strand
ATGTATCTATAATAATCAAATCCATGACATAAAGCATAAGGTCCAAAATGTCTAATAATGCATCAAAAGTAAAGTATCATATGCTAAGTCTATCATAAGCAAGAACTAGAAAAACTATGATGGGGTCTGGGATGGGCCTCACAAAAGAATTCCCCCCATTGATTGGATCATAACTGAGATGTCACTATTCAGATTCTTAAGGAAGTACAAGAATGCATATTCAGCAGAGGGTCTGTTATGCCCTGCATACCCATCCCTACATTTTGTAGAAAAAATGTTCGGTCCCCCTTTTTTTCTTTTGTTCTCCCTTGGTTTCTTTTGTTTTCTATTTTTTTCTCCGGCCTTTGCCTCCACGGGGCCGGTGTTGTGTTCTCTTTTGGTTTTCCTTGCTTTGGGGCCCAGTCCTAGAGTGTTTATCTTCTTTGTTCCAGCCAGATTCTAGACTCTGGGATTCTCTGTCACCATCTCCTCTTTTACTAGAGGGTGCAGTTGGATGGGATCTCTGGGCTTGGAGTCCAAAGGTTTTCCTTTTGTCTAGATTTGCAGAAGGAAAGTGAGATGTTTTACCCTAAAGGGTATAAATAGGTTTCACCAGTCATTGTTACCTTTACCACAAACAAATTACCCAGAGTGATTCAAGGTCATTAAGGTGATTTAACAATGATTAAGTGCAATTTGTTCACGGTACTTAAACATTGCTTAAATGGTAACAGGAAGCTATGCGTTCATGTTCATTTGAATTTGATCTATTGTGGAATGCATTTCATGCTCGTTCTCCCACCTTCTTCATGTTTTAAGGTAGGCCCTTCTGGTTCTCCCTTGTTTTTGGGTTTTTGTTTTTAGGTTTTCTTTCCTTATTTTTCTTTTCATCTTTGTTTCCCATTTTGTTCTTTGTCACCTCTCGTTGGTGGGATGGCTCTGCAGGAAGGTTGTCCACCTTCCTCGCACTGGTATCCTTCCTGTCAATAGTATACATTCTAGCATTTTCTATAAATTCTCATAACTTCTCTATAAATTATAGATAGTCCTTAAGGTATGGTCGTTACTGTAAATTGCATCATTCTCTGGCTTCCCCTATAAGTTTGGTCTATAAATTGGTTTGTATATTGTTGTGATGACCCTCCCTATGGAAAGCTCATTGTGCCTTTCATTTTTATTCAAGTATTTAAAGCTCGCCCTTCTAGTGTCTGCAAACTTTAACTTGGCACCTCGCCTAGTCAAGTTTGTAGGTTTTCTCTCTCCTCCTTCATTTCTGTCTTAATAGAAAGTTTAATTCTCCCACACACGAGCATTCAAAACTGGTCCAAGTGGCATCCATTCCCTCACATTTTTGAATAGCTATCATTGTTAATGCAATTACTCCCTTTATTGCATGCCCATGTGACGCCCCATGTCAACCTAGTATGGATAATTTCTTATCATCTCAATAACAGTTAGTTTTTCTGGACTTCGGGTCCCAAGTTCCCCTTTGGTCTTCATTTCATTAAAATCACATTAGCCAAGATCCCCGCAACCCATGATTATAGATCAAATCCCTAGGTAAGTCATTTCATTATATATATCTTTTTAGGGTTGGATGCAAACTAACACCTTTTCAGGACAGATGCGAGGTGGTGGTGAAATCTCTAGGATCCATAATTTTATTATTTTATATATATCTGACAGTCATCTGGTCTTGTAGGTTTATGAAATTAACTGATCAATCATGTCTGAAGCATCAACATCTTCCCCACCTATGAGCCCGGAACTCCCTGCTACTACTTCAACAAGGGCAGCCATCAAAACAAAGGCCAAGAAGGCCTTGAAGAAACTCCCATTAAAAATGAAATATCTAAAGGGAGAATTCATTCTAAGATCGAAGGTTGATTCCAAACTGTAGTTGATCACCGACACAAGTGTCGGGGCATGGGCTGAAATGTAGGCCTTGGTGAAAATAATGTTAATACAACATAAAGCTGGAGATCTGATGGCACTTAATGTGGCCACCTCTAGAATATTTAAGGCCACCTACTTCCCCTATTTAGTGTAGGCTTCAGATCTCATTCTCACACTGGAAGAACACTACAACACAATTTTCTGGGCTATTAAGCTTTCCGCCCTTGCTCCATCAGGCTATCCAATGCCCATGGTGTTTCTAGATACCGCAACATTTTATTCAGGACTAGGGATCCCCCAGTTTTCCAATGTCATAGTTATCACCAGAACCTTGGCATTAAATGAATTTGAGAAACTCTCGCAAGCGGCTCAGCAATACCTTAACACCAATTGGCTTAAGACCCCAAGGAAAGACTAAAAAAAGATGAAGTTGGAGATCCCCCATGTTGGTACCCTAAATTTTGAGAATTTAAAAGTCCCAATCCATTATCAAGAAAGCAAGTTTCTCCATACTAAAAAAATCAAAGGAAGGAATCTTTATGACTAAAATAAATAGAACTAACTAATCAAAGCCTTCAAAAAATGCTGGAATTTTGACCTGCTACAAAGATGATGCCAATAGAGGATGAAGATGGTCAAATTTTGAAAATATAAAAATGACCCAATTTGGGAAATCAAATTTCCTATCTCCAGAAGAAATATTATATTTTCACGAGGTGTTTTGGATTTTTCGGCTAAAGCCAAATCAGAATTTTATGTAGTTATTTTTTAGTTAGTTTATTGTTTTTTCAAAATAATTTGTAATAAGGGTTATGTATTTTCACCCTAAAGAGGTGTAAAAGCCACTCAAACACACACATATATACATAATGTAAAGAGACAATAATACAAGATATATTTTTAATAGGATAGAATTTGATCACAACTACAACATGGACTCTGATGTACTATTTTTTCAATATTAATAAAGATAAGTGCTCTTCTTTTTACTTGTGGTTGTAAGTTATATATTTTCAATTAGTCATTTGGATATTCTATTTTATAGAGTGTTTCATTGTGTTAATTCCCTGAGTATCATAATTCAAAATTAATATATTGTTTAAATATCAATTGAAAGATCTCCGTATCTTCTGTTGTTTTTATCGGTCTCTTAATTTGAGTTAAATTCAATAAGATTAGCTATATAGATTGATTTGAATTATAAGTCAAGTGGAAGCCTATGAATTGATTGTACGTAGGATTGTGAATTTTTAGACTCTATAGCCCAGGTATTTAGAAGGCACTGATCTAATCATTATTTGGAAATTATCATTTGGTTCATACTTTGTAGTTTGTAGATTATTTAATTATTATTTCAAAAGCATTACTTTTCAGTCCATAGTATAATCCATTTTAGTCAAGCTTTATAAAGTAGATACTATAAAGAGACTTGTTTCTTTCCTCCAAGGATCATTCACCACCTTTGGAGGAACTTTATTTTGTGTACGTAGTGGTGCAACATAGAATATTTGATAGTTCAAAGTGAAATCAGGCCTACCAACCTTGGCTTGATTAAGCCAAAATTGCAGAGGTATCAAGTGGTGCATCACCATTACACCTGTCAGTTGGCCAAAAGTGATCCATCATTTTTGGGCACCAATAAATTGGCGACTCTACTGGGGAGTTGTCTATGAAAGACAATGTTGAAGATTACCTAGAAGCTCTAGTGATTTATTTAAGACTCTACTGGAGATAAGAACTCAGAAGACAGTAAATTTTTTCCTTCTAGAAAAAAGGTGGTGACTCTATTTAAAAAAACATTTCAGTCAATGACTCTACTGAGGGAGAAGACCTAGAAGGAGATAAGTAAATTTTTCCTCTTTAAAGAGGTGGCAACTCTATTGAAAAGAACCTAATGTATAAAGAAAGAAGTTACTATAAATTCAGATATTTAGTATGTACCAAAATACATATTCACATAAATTCTCAAACTATTGTGACCCAAGACCAAAATTTATTATTGAAATATATAGACCATTGAGTTTTGATAACATCCCTGGTGGTCAGAAATATTTTCCTCTTAAACTAAAAATATATGTTCCAAAATTTTGTAGAGATGGATCAGAATCACCAATGGAGCATTTGCAGGCATTTTGTAAATTTATTATAGATTTTCATATCTATGCAGAAGATGTGATTATGAAACTATTTGTAAGATCATTGAAAGATCATGCAGTTTTAATTTTTAGTATGACACCTGAACAAAGTATATCATCATCGGGAGAGTTTGAGCAATGGTTTCTTGATATGTTTCATGATGCAAGTGAAGATGATATGCATTATGAACATGACAAGATTCATGATCATGATATGGAAGAGGACTCTTACATGTCTCCACTTGATGCATTTTTATCCTAGAGAGATTTGAAGGGGATTCTTCTGCACATTTACTGATAAGAACAGTGGACAATCTTCGAGAAATACCTTCAAACATTATGCCTTCACAAAAACAAATCATGAGAAAGGTCAAAAAATTAGGAATTACATCAGATGATCCTTCTGTAAATTTCCTTGTGCATATATTAGAAGAAGATGATGAAGACAGAAAAAGGGAGGCTATTGCTTAGATTGAACAAGGCCTTGTGCTTGATGATTATCTTGGTGAGGAAGATGAATGCACTAGTCATACAGAAGATAAAGAAGCATCCATTCTTGAGAACCATAATAATACTTATGATGACATGAAGGATAAAAATTTGGATCATATTGAAGAATAATTTGTACATGATGAGATGTGTATGGAAACATGTATCAATGACCATGATGATGAGGAAGAAAACCTTCTCAGTAGAAGATAAATTTCAGCGTTGTTAGACATGGAATATCAAAAAAATGTTGAGAAGAGTGGTCAAATTTTTTTTCATCATGATAAGAAAGTTAATGGATCAGTATATATTCAAGTAGTACTAGATGAAGGAGATGATAAATTCCAAAAATCAAATAATGGAGATGAAATAGAACATCATACAATATATAAACAAGAAGAAGTTTTACATGAAATCTCTCATGAAGATATGCCCAAGCTCTCTATGTTCTTGAATTCATTATTTGAAGAGGAAGAAAAAGAAGATGTGCTTGAGTTCTCCATTTTCCTAAATCTATTGTTTGAAGAGGAAGTAGAGGAAGATATGTCTATGCCCTTGAATCTATTATTTGAAGAATATTTTCTATGCAATCAATTCCATCAACATTATGATAAAGACAGTGAGCCTAGTGATCATTTTGAAGATGATGAAACTCAAAATATGTATGGGGAAGTGTATTCAGAAAGTGAGACATGCATTATCTCATCCTATGAGCATAAATTATATAAAATATATGAAGATGAGATGGAATCAAAAAGACATAATGAGGAGAATGTGTTGAATATTAGTTCTGAAAATTATCCGAGTATCCTATGTAATCAAATTCTTGATAAGAATGAAGTTCCTGAATGTGAGTTATCTCCAAATCCTTTTTGTAAAGAGAAACAACATCTTGAGTATAGGGAAGATTGTGTATGTAAAGAAATCCATGCAAAAGATCTTAATCTAGTTACCTGTAGGGTTGATCAAATGCATGGGGATAATCTATTTAGCAAGGACTATAGTGCACCTGCTAACTTTTCTAAGGGTAAACAAAAGTCAAAGAGTGTTAATAAATAAATGAATATTGTCCATGAGAATGGTGGCATCGTATTAGGTAGATCTAAAGTATTACATGATCATAATTATGTGTTTGATAGAGGAAAGAAATTGTGTTCATTTTTTGGGGGCTTGGGGCCACCCAATTTCACTTTGCATCAGATTAGGTGTGGATACTTGGTCTGCTTCTTCAGAGATAGTTGGAATCTCGCTATGCTCAAAGGGAGCATACATCCCTAGAAAGAGCCACTGTTGGTACCCTAAATTTTGAGAATTTCAAAGTCCCAATCCATTATCAAGAAATCAAGTTTCTCCATACTAAAAAAATTAAAGGAAGGAAGCTTTATGACACAAATAAATAGAACTAACTAATCAAAGCCTTCAGAAAATGCTGGAATTTTAACCTGCTACAAAGATGATGCCAATAAAAAATGAAGATTGTCAAATTTTAAAAATATAAAAATGACCCAATTTGGGAAATCAAATTTACTATCTCCAGCAGAAATATTAGATTTTCACAAGGTGTTTTGGATTTTTGGCCAAAGCCAGATCCAAAATTTAGGTAGTTATTTTTTAGTTAGTTTATTTTTTTTTTCAAAATAATTTGTAATAAGGTTTATGTATTTTCACCCTAAAGAGGTGTGAAAGCCACTTAAACACACACACACACACACACACACACACACACACACATATACAGATAATGTAAAGAGACAAGAATACAAGATATATTTTTAATAGGATAGAATTTGATCACAACTAAAACATGGACTCTAATGTACTATTTTTTCAACATTAATAAAGATAAGTGCTCTTATTTTTACTTATGGTTATAAGTTATATATTTTCAATTAGTCTTTCAGATATTCTATTTTATAGAGTGTTTCATTTTGTTAAATTCCCTGAGTATCATAATTCAAAATTAATATATAGTTTAAATATCAATTGAAAGATCTGCGTATCTTCTCTTGTTTTTATCGGTGTCTTAATTTGAGTTAAATTTGATAAGATTAGCTAAATAGATTGATTTGAATTATAAGTCAAGTGGAAGCCTGTGAAGTGATAGTCTCTTTTTATTAAAAGCAAGGTGTTAAAACTGTCTCTAATTGTACGTAGGATTGTGAATTTTCTGACTCTATAGCCCAAGTATTTAGAAGGCACTGATCTAATCATTATTTGGAAATTGTCATTTGGTTCATAATTTGTAGTTTGTAGATTATTTAATTATTATTTCAAAAGCCTTACTTTTTAGTCCTTAGCATAATCCATTTTAGTCAAGCTTTATAAAGTAGATATTATAAGGAGAATTGTTGCTTTCCTCCAAGGATCATTCACCACCTTTGGAGGAACTTTGTTTTGTGTACGTAGTTGTGCACATATAAAATTTGATAGTTCAAAGTGAAATTAGGCCTACCAACCTTGGCTTGATTAAACCAAAATTGCAGAGGTATCAAGTGGTGCATCACCATTATACCTGTCAGATGGCCAAAAGTGATCCATAGTTTTTTGGCACCAACACCCCGAACAGAGTTCAAAGAGATTATACAAATGGGGATCATCACATTATGTAGTGTCTTTAGAGAGCCCCATTCCTAGGAACGCTCAGCATGGATGTATTACTTCTTGTTTGGCATCACCTCTGGCAGGCAAACTTTTGATTGGGCAACAATCATCGACAATCATGTGGATGCCCAGATTGTTAGGGTCACCCAGTCCTCCAATTTTTATATTACTTCATATGTCTTGTGGGCACTGGTGCATCAATGCCCCATCACCAGGGGACTACTCACTATCAACAATCTTGGGACTGGCAAGGGCCAGAATGCTCGGTGGGACTATTTCCTGCAAATACAATGGGAGGCTAGTTTCCCCAATTTTTGCAGGGTGAATAATGCTTTCATTTGCTATAATATTCTTACACCCACTCGTGATGCCAGATACCAGCTTTCAAAATAAGCAATAACATTGGTGAGAAATTATGGTCATTACTATATTCAGTTTAAGAAACACTCCTACATTCAGGTGACTAGCTTCTTCGGGAAACACTACCTATTGCCCAAGAATTGTGGGGATAGGATAATTATTTTGGAATACTATAGACAGATTCTAGAGCTGCATGCCTTCTTTGCATTGCAGAAGGTCACCAATATTTTGTTCCCAGTAACTTGTGAGAACTATACTTGCAACCTTGCAGCAGCAAAAGAGGTTAACGGTGAACTAAAGTGTCTAGGGCTGACAGAGTTTTACTTGGACCAAAAAAATTTTAATCTACTAGATAAGGTAGTGTCGGTACTACCCCGAGCGTCAAATGTCCACAAGCCCCACATCGAAGATTTTTAGGCAGACTACTAGGATGATTTTGAAGTTTGGAATCAACACTTTGTCGAAATGATGCAAGGCATGATGAAGTGCCTCAAGATTTGAAACTTTCCAAAGGACTTTTTGGATACCAGGTCCATAGAAGACTCATAGTACAAGGTACATGTAGTAGATAAAATGGCTCTCCCTACGGTGGACTAGGACACCCCGGAAGGCACAACAATTGAATACATCACCCATAATGTAATTGAACGCAGTCATGCATATTTTTAGAAGGTGTGTTTGAAAAGTACTCAAAGATTTGGCCCATTGTTGCAAGGATCCACTTCTAGGGCCGAAACCTTTGCGCTGTTTGAAGATAGAGGAAAGAGAAAAGTTGGGACTCTACCCTAGATCCCATCCACAGTTCTTGTTACATATCAATTGCACCTTCAACTACAAGCGTCCCACTAGATGAAGGAAGCCATAAGCACCTAGCTAGGCATCCTAGTTATTACAATAGAACCTTCCCTCCCTTCTGGCTCCCCCTCACTTGTAGAACTCATTGTCTAGGTAACAGGGGCATGAGTGGAGGAGCAACATGCAGCTATTTTGGATGTCGCGCCCCCGTTGGTAACAAGGAGGAAGAAGAAAAAGATAAATTTTCCTCAACCAAAGGTAGAAACAGACCTTGGGATGTCCCACTCCCCTGAGGTGCAGATTATCCCAGACGCCCTTGAGCTAGAAAATCAACCAGAGAATCCCCTGGAAACCTCCCCTCCACATGATGATTTTGATGATCTATTTGGGACGGATGAGCTTGTAAATCTACAAGGGGATATAGGGAAAGCAGTAGAAGAGATCATCACTGAAGAAGAATAAATAATCCCCACTGATGGGGAGATACCAAAAAAATAAGTTGCTGTGGAGAAGGAAGTTTGGGAAGAAAATAAAAGGAACTATAGCAAGTGGACATCTCTGATGTCCAAGAAATCCTAGTCCTGGAGACCAAAATAGAAAAGAGGAAAGGGAAAAATGAGTAGTTGGCTTCAGCTAAGGGAACCAGACCTACAGGAGCAACCATAACCTCTCCTGCCATGCTCCAGATGCCTCCGCCCACCTAGGGCAGTACGACATTCATCCAGGTGATCCCGTTAATACTATAGGTAGATCTAGTTTGGACACCTTCGCTACCTCTAGAGGATAAGCCAATGGAGGAGGATGTCCCAGTAGATGATGCCAGAGAAGAACAATAGCAACAGTAGTAGGATGAGGGGGAGAACCCTAAATATATGGACATTAATCTCATAGATACTGCTAAGGATGGGAGCACCGAGGCAAAGAATATTGATGCCACAAAGGTGGATGGTGCAGACAATCCTAAAAATCAAGAGAAAGAGTTTGGAGAGACTATAGATGTAGTAGGAGAACAACAGAACCCCAGGGGAGACTCAAGTGATCAAGCTCTAGTAGCAAGGCTACGCCCCACCACTAGAATGGTTGGTAGAAGAAAAGAAGAGAAAGTCTCTGGTGGTGGAAAAATCCCATCTCTCCCTAGTTGAGATGATGGCACAGAGTGAGAGCCTCTCCATGGTGAAGGAGGCCTGAACTGTCTACTCCATTCAGTCATGTCCGTGTGGAGATACAGTCACAATTATCGCAACACCTCCCCTAGACAAAGAGGAAGCAGTGGTAAGTGCTCCAAAATAAATTATTATAGAGGTACCTCTAGGGAAGAGGGATAAGCAGGGTGAATTGGACCTGCTCAAAGAAGCTACTCGGGCAGTCGAGGCCTGATATGACAAATAGATGCAAAATTTAAAGGATAAAAGAGAGAAGAATGAAAATCTCCTTGGGCTTCTCGCAGAACTTACATAGCCATTGCCCGAGATCCATCCAGAAGCCTCCACCTCCAGACCACTACTTCTGCAGGGTAACATGGATTCTCTTAGAGCCATGAAAAAGAGGGCACAAGCTATCGATTGGTGGATCACGAAGCAGATCAAGGCCATAAGGAAATTCTTAGAGGTGACACTCATGGACCTTTATCTGGTCAGTAATCTTTTAACCCAGTTAAACAGTGTCATCATACTATGGGAAAAGGACATAGGGAAATATGAGTGGAGGACTAGATTGGAGGAGGTAATAAACTTCAGGGAGGAAGCTATCATAGAGGCAAAAATTTTGGGAGAAGAACCCTTCAGATTCTACTGGACCTAGCACTCCAGACTTGGGCTCAAAATTGATGTAAGAAAGAAACTAGTTACGAACCTAAAAGATAAGATCATGGTGGTCTGGTATCCTTTGGAACTTTATAAAGCATTCCTTGAAATGGTTTCACAAGTTGATCCCTTCACCACTGGGACTTGTGTCCTAGAGGATTATGTCCTAAGTAAATTTGATGAGATGATGGAGTCCCGGTACCAGTCTGTCGGGGACTTCAATGGAGGAAAAATGTCAAGAATATCCAAGATGATTCTCCAAGCTGATGTCTCCATAAAAATAGGTGAAGAATTCTTGGAGGGGGCCAAAGATATTGAAGAAAGGTTTGGAATCATCAGTGACCAGTGGGATAATGTCAAGGACATAGATGAGGATGGCATTAGCCAACTTTTGGAGGCCTTCAAGAAAAGAAAGGAATTATAGATTTCTCTAGACTCCAGAGATTTTCACCGGTAGGGTGAATTTTTGAACATTCATTATTCTTTGAGCATGAGCCCCGGGACTCCGACATTTCAGATCCAAATTTTTCTATTCTTTCATTTACCCATGTCCATGTTCCCTAGAGCCAACCGATCATTTTCAATTAGTTAATAAGGGGACCTATAATTGTCAAGTAGTTAATAAGAAGGTCAGCAGGTAGGTGATCCTGATAAGGCATGTCAGATAGAGGGATGGCTCTGACAAGTGATTTTCTCAAGGCCCTGTTATGCCCTGCATCCCCGTCCCTACATTTTGTGTGCAAAATGTTGGGTCCCCCTTTTTTTTCTTTTGCTTGTGGCTTTGCCTTGTCTTTCTTTCCCTTTCTGTTTCCTTTCTCCGGGGTTTTCTTCCCCGGTGTGTCATTTTGTTGTTTGGTTTTCTCCTTCGGGACTCCGGTCCCGGAGGTTGTCTTTTGTCGGGAACCGGATTCTAGACTTCAGAATTTTTTGCCATGATGTTCTTATGGGCATCATTACGAGGAATCCCCAGACCCGGAGTCTGGAGGTTTGCCTGTCTAGAGATCACCAAAAGGAGGAAGATTGCCTTTTACCATGGGTATAAATAGAAATTATCTGTCATTTTTACATTTACCATGATTAAAACCTTCGAGCACTTAGAGAAAATTAAAGAGCAATTTCAAAGCGATTAACAGAGCATTTGCAGGAAGTTTATGGTAATCAGAGCTTAACAATTTTCAGTCACTCTCAGGCAAGTGCAGGTGCTTTGTGGTGGTGATTCTGACCTATTGACAACTCGAGCTATTGCAGAGCTTGCACGGTAAATCCTTCCTTTCCTCTGCCTTATATGTTCTCAGATTGGTGTTCCTATTTTCCTCCCTGGCTTTCTTTGGTTTTTGTTTTGCTTTCATTTGCCTGGTTTCATTTTGTCTTTCTGTCTTGTTTGGTCCGTTGTCTTCTGGTTTCTCCGCCCGTTGGCGGGTCGGCTCTGCCAGAGGGTTGTCCACCCTCTGTGTAGACATGTTTTGTCTGTAAATAGTGTAAATATTGGTCTATTCGTAAAGTGTACATATTGTATATACCCGTTTCTACTTTGTCTGGTTTTTCTCGTGGGAGTCGTCCTGCGATGTATATCCATGTATATATGTATAATAATTATATAAAACCCATGTATATCTCCCCATTTCTATGTGTATATCCTTCGGCTTCATGTATATCCTCCCAGGTGACTTGGCTAGCTGGTCGAGTCGCCTATGTCTGGTTTTCACCCCAAAGTTTGCTTCGAGGTAGAAAACCACCTGTTTGAAACTCAGCTTTTGGATGGTTTCAAATAGGAAGTTTTCTCTCTCCTCCATGAAGTTTGTCAAAACCTCATTTACATCCCATGTGTGCAATCAATTCTAGCCAAGTGGCTTTCCCTTTTTGCGCGTTCAGACAGTTGGCTTCGTCGTCATCGCCATCACATCCATTTAATGTCAACACACGTGGCGTCCATGTGGGTTTGACAACTTGCCTTTTCGTATTCTCAGTTAACGGTCATTTCTTTGGGCTTCGGACCTCTTACCACCATCCGTCCTGCGTCTTTGCTAAGTTTGAAAAAATTTCCCAGACCTGGACATATATTGAAAATCTCAAGTTCATGATGTGTTTTTCTTTTTGGTTACCTTTGCATGATACTAACTTTTCAAGAAGGCAAACACCACGGTGGTAAGATCTCCGGACCCCAGAGTAACTATTTTACTTTGATAAACATGTTCTAATGGTCGCTTTGCCTCGCAGGTTTTCTAGAGTTATCTTCCAAACATGTCTGAAGTGTCTGCATCATCTCCTCCCAGAAGTCTGGAATTGCCAACCACAACAGAAACCAGGGCAGCAGCAAAGTCAAAAATGGAGAAGGCCCTGGAGAAACTTCCCCTCACCATGAATTTTGTACAAGATAACGCCATTGTGGGCTCAAAGATTGAGTCCAAGGTGAAACTACTGACCGACGCCAATGTCAAAACTTGGGCAGAAATGCAGGCCCTGGTAAAAGTGATGCACATCCAGTGATAGGCTAGAGACCAGCTCGCAATCAACGTCAGAGGTTCCAGAATCCTCTGGGCAGCTTGCTTCCCATGCTCTATGCAATCTCTGGAGCTTGTCTTGACCCTGGCTTCCAACTATAACCCTTCTGTCCAGGCTGTCATGCTCGCAGCTACAGAGCCCACGGGATACCCCACTCCATTGGTGTCCCTTGACCCAGTCACATTCCAAGTAGGCCTGGGTATCCCACAATTTGAAAGATCCACGGTGGTCACAAGGACTGAGGACTGACGCCTTGAAACAGTTTACGCAACTAGAGGATGCGGCCTGGGTATACATGAATACCCATTAGCTCAAGGCCCCGAAGAGGGACCCGAAGAGAATGAAGATAGATATTCCCCGCTCTGAATTCAAGGAGAGCATCCAGATGGGGATAATAGCATTAGCCCAGGTATCTGGGCAACCTTTCGCCCAGGAGTTTTCTAAGTGGATGTACTATTTCCTCCTCGGCATCACCACCGAGGGAGAATTCTCTGACTGGGCGACAATAATTTCTAATCATGTCGACTCCCAGTTCATGCAGTTGAACGAGAACAAGAAGTTCTACATGTCCTCCTATGTTTTCTGGGCCCTGGCCCAGCAGAGGCCCCACTCCAATGGCCTACCTACAAATGGCATTCTCAGGATTGGACCAGGACAAAAAGCACCATGGGACTATTTCCCACAAATTCAATGGGAGGCCAGCTTCCCCATTTTTTGTCGAGTAAATGATGCGTTCGTTTACTACCACCTACTAACGCCCACCCAGGATGCTGGATACCGCCTATCTTCTGAGGCAATGAAGTTAGTTAGTAGTTATGGGCACTACTATATCCAATTCCAGCAGCATTCATACATTAGGGTCGTCAGCTTCTCCGGGAATCCCTACTTGTTGCCCAAGCATTGTGGGGACAAGATCGTGCTACTGGAATATTGCCGGCAAATGATGGAGTTGCACACCTTATTTTCCCTCAAGAAGGTCCCCAACATCTCATTCCCAATCACCTGTGGGAACTACACTTACAGTCTGGCTGCCGCGAAGGAGGCAGACAATGAGCCGAAGAGTTACAACTTGCAAGAATTTTATTTGGCGCGGAAAAATTTTGATCCGCATGGCCGAATTGTAACAGCAATGCCCCGGGAAGACTTCTGGGCTGATTGCCAGGATGATGTGGATGTCCGGAGGAGGCACTATGACAGAATGACAGTCAAAATGATGCAGGAACTGAAGCTCCATAGATTCCCTCCGGGCTTCTCTAACACCGCCCCCACCATAGATCCCCAGTACAAAGAAAAGGGGATCGATAAAATGGCACTGCCAGTAATGGATTGGGCCGTCCAGGAGGGGACCACAATCGAAGACTTCACTTGGGATGTGGTCGAGCGAAGTCATGCCTATTTTAAAAGGGTATGCCCCGGGAGTATGCATCAGGCTTCCCGACCGGTGCCAAATAAAACACCACAGCCAACACCTAGATTGACCCTGGGGGCCGGGACTTCTTCACAAGGCACAGACAAAGGAAAGGGAATAGCTACAACCCCCTCGGTGCAAGAAGTCCCGATACAAAAACAGATCAAGCAATCTGTGGCAGCCTCCTAGCAGATGAGGGAGCAGTTAATAACAAGGCTAGCCACTCCCCTGCTCATGGCAAGACCAATTCATCCTCCATCCTCCCTGTCGCTGGCAGCCTTAATGGTCAAGGCAACGAGGGTGGATCCCATGGAGGAAACAGCTATAGCCAATGTGGGGCCACCTTTGGTCACCCAGAGGAAGAGGAAACACATTAAATAGGTCAAGGCAGAGCCAGTATCAGTGCCAGAAACATCCCTCCCCTGGGAAATAGAAATCCTTTCTTCCAGTTCCCCGGAACCGGAGAAAGAAGCAGAGCCTGCCGAGGTCCCAGCTAGTCCCCCCTGCAAGAGGAATTTGATGATGTGTTTGCAACCGATGAGTTTAGAAATTTGCAAGGGGACGATACACAAGCAGGGACAGAAGTCCTAGGGAAAGAACAAGAGGATGTGGACCAAGAAGACCTTGAACAGGAACCTACGCAAGAGAAAGAGCAGGAGATAGAAGAAAAGGAGCCAGAACCAGAAATTATCTCCGGGGCTCAAGAGACACAAGGTCCGGAAGTGGACCAACCAAATCCAAGTGAACAAATGGCATCTGCTGGGGGAACTGGACCTCCAGGAATAACTGTAAACCCAGCCGCCACGTTCCCAAGGCCACTCCCAGGGGCAACCTTCGGGCAGGTTATCACAATGGCCCAAACTTTAAATCTTGGCCCGACACCTCCCCTACTGCCAACAGAGGAAGAAGCCCTGGCAGAAGAAGAACAAGAAGAAGAAGAACAGAAAGAAGAGGACATCCCCGAAGAAGCCCACCAAGGTCCAAACCCAGCGATAGAAATATAGGACCAGGCTGAGGAGATCGAGGTTGAAAAGAGTGTTGCTGCAGAAGAAGTTGAGGCAGGGAGGACGGATGAGGTCTATGAAACTAAGGAGCAACAGCCACCGGGTACTGGGAAAGAATCAGGAGAACAAGTTATGGTAGGAAGGCCACCTCTCCCACCCCAGTGGCTGATAGAAAGAAAAAAGAGAAAGGATCAGTCTGCTCCTGTGATTCCCCTCTCCCTGGCCGAGATGATGGCCCAAGTACAGGCCCCACCAAAAACAAAGAAAGCCCAGACAGTTCACACTCTTCAAACTGGGTCGGGTGGGGAAACAGTTGCCATTGTGGCAACACCTCCCCCGGGCACCAATGAAGCAACCGTAGACCCTGTAGATTACGATGTTGTGGAGGTATCCCTAGGTAAGAGAGGGAAGCAAGGTGAGGTAGACTTGCTTAAGGAGGCAGCAAGGGCAGTTGAAGCTCGATATGAAAAGGAGGCCCATAGGCTCAAAGATGAAAAGGAGAAGAATCCAAACCTTATGGGGTTGCTTACTGAGCTGACCAGACCCATTAATGCCGCCCCTCTAGAGACCTCCACATCATAGGAACTACCACAGAGCGACATAGACTCCCTGCGAGTAATGAAAAAGAAGGCCCAAGTAGTAGATAAATGGGTCGCACTATAGATAGGAAACACCCAGTGTTTCCTAGCGTCCACTCTCTTGGACTTATACACAGCCCAGCAAATTATTCATCAGGCGGAAGCACTCATTGAACAATGGGAGAGTGATGCTGAAAATTACCAAGCGTGGAAGGTTGAGCTTGAAGAGCTCCTCACCTTGGGAGAAGACATAATTTCCAAATCTAGAATTCTGGGTGAGGAATCATTTGATTTTGTGAGAACTCAGCACTCCAAACTTCACCTCACATTGGAGGTAACCAAGCAACTGGTAGAGTCCTTACAGGAAAAGGTAAAAACCATTAATTATTCTTCTAATTTATATAAGTCTTTTGTGATAAAGGCTTCCGGGGCTGATCCCCTTAGTACAGATACTTATACCCCCAAAGATTCAGTTTTGGGGAGTTTTGATGAAATAATGAAATCCTGGTATTTATCTTCGGAAGGAATGGATGGGGCCTGGATGATAAAACTAAGAAAAATGGTACTCAAGGGTCATGACACCATAAAGATGGCAGATGAGTTCAAAGGAAATGTTCTGGACTTGGGGGAACAAGTTGAAGTGGCCAGGCACAGACGGGCCAGCCTGAAGAGTATAGCTGAGGATGGCATTTTTTGCCTTCTCTAGGCCTTCAGTGATAACAAGCAACCTTGAGCTTTCTCCGGGGGCCAGGGAAAAACTCACATTGAGTATTCTTTAATCTTTTGGGGACGTAAGTTCCCGGATCCCAGAGTTTCGGATCTAACAATTTTGTATTCTTCAAAGTGATCCGTGTCCCGGTCCCCGGGGCCGACCGGTCACTTTTAGAAGCGGTTAATAAAAGACTGTCAGAAGGTAGTTGGCCACATCAAGGGGCGTCAGCTTGGCAGTTGGTCTTCTGACAGGGTGATCTTCTCAAGGTGCCGCTCAGTAATACGACACATTGGAGACAGGGCACCGCATTTCCCATTTATGAGGCATGTAGCCTCGATGCTCGAGGGGCCTACCTCCTTTCTCCTTTCTGGCTCTCTTCTCGAGACCAATTCTTTTGATGTATATTATTATCTTATTCTTCTGACATGACAGACCTATTCCTTCTCCAGGTCTTTTGTAGGGTGGCACAGGTAGTACCGGCCCCCGGATATTGTATTTTATTGAAAGGTGTAAAATAGGGTTAGGGTTAGAAGAGTTGTATAAATAGGAAAATTGGCCCATTTCCAAGGGTTGGCGAAATTGATGATTTTGTTGTCCATAGAAATAGAAAAGTGATTTCCCTTTTTAATTTGCAGAGCTCAATGCTCCATTTTTTCTATTCTCAGTAGTTAGATGCTCCCCTGGAGCCACCATTGTATCACGCACCAGTGCTTGCTAGACTGAATATTAATGAAGAAGGAAGAATTCTTGGCAATGATGTTGTTGACATTCCTGCTTTTGAGTTAATGGTATTTCATGCTTTAATATTCTTTATGTCCTTTACTCTGGTATGTTAAAGTAGATTAACAACCTCTTTATTCCTGCTACTAATAAAATGCTAACTGATGGTTATGTGTTCCTTCGGTATTTAGTGTAGTTTACCAGATTATTATTGATGTTCCAGACATTTTAGCATGACTATAGTTAGATGAAATGCTTCTAACCCTGCAGGATCTTTTTCACTTTATTTGTTAAGTGTAGAACGCTCGAGAAAACCTTACTTTGATCGAATCTCTAGAGAGGATGAGTTGAAGAAACCAGCTATCCCCCTCGAAAATAGTCACCTCTCCCAACTGAGCCCCACACCGTCATGACCCGACACCCAGGTGCTTGAAGGCCCGAAGGATTTATTTTCCTTGGAAAACCTTTGCAGGTGGAGTTGGCCGATTTCTCTGGAACCTGGTGACAACTTATGACTGTTGGCGGACCCGGTCAGCAAAACCCCGTCAACAAAAATTGGTACTAGGAGGGCATGAACTCATCCCCCTCCCAAGATTCCAATTTTACGCCTTCTGAGGGTTCCCCAAGCTTTAGTTTTAGGAGACAAGACTTCAGTGGGATTGGGTCTTTTTCCCCAGCTAAATTCAAAAGAGTCCTTAGGTTTGCCCCAAATCTCAAAAAGTTTGTCGAACTCGAGCCCCCTGCTCAAAGGAAACAGACCTCGAAAATCACACCAGCCACTATCGTCTGGGGATCTACCATACCTCTGAATACCCAAGCTCCCCGAACATTCCCAAGAACCAGTACCCAAACCACTATCCAACATATAGTTCCCCCGATGGCTGCATATTTTAGAAACACTGGGTCCCCGATTGGCACTTTTCCGGGCGCAACCAATGATTTACCCTCTCACCCGGGGAAGATCTGCCCGCGATATGAGAACTTAGGATCACAAACCATAGAGGAACACTTATAGGCATACAAATATGCCATGAATCGACACTGGATCCAGCATGAGGATGTTGTGACCCGCATGTTCCCCCTATCCCTAGGACAAAGCGAGTTGAACTGGTACCTTAACGTGCCTGCCAACTCCATCAACACTTGGTAGGACATGGAGGATGCCTTCTTGGCTGCCTTTTGCGTGCATGTGGACCTAGCCTGGTCCCATAGCTAGTTCATCTACATCAGAAAGAAACCCAATGAACCTTTTGCAGCATTCAACCATAGGTTCCAACACGCCCTGAAGCGGTGCACGGGTCCTTTTATCCCATCTCCAGATGTAACCATACAGACCTATTTTAATGCAATGGACCCTTTCATTGCCAATCTCCTTTGGAGAACAACTACCCTGAGCGACCGGGATACCTTGGCAAAAGTCTACAACCTAGCCCTAGAGCTGTCTCGCGGTCTCAACAAATCCCCGGGCGGGATTGGACAGAACACACCCTTTAACATGATCCCCGGCGGAACTGCATATGCTGGAGGATACAACTCCAATCTGGCAATAGGTTCCCCCTTGATGGCGATGAATCCTCCGCCACTCGTGATAAACCAATAGGCATGGTATGTTTATCCTGCCCAAACCCAAATCACACCAGGTCTTGAAGTCTTCCCTTGGAATCAGCCACAGCAGACACAACAGACTCAGACACAACCATCTGGAGTGCCATTCTTCCAGTCATCCATGGCTGGGGGATTTCTGCCCTCGACTCTGGCTAATCCTACTGCCTTCCCAGGAAACCAGCAACAAAAATAGTCATCACATTGTGACCCTAACACTCAGTTGATAGCCGAGGTCGAATCCCTCTGGCGAATGTTGTCCACTCTGACTATGGACATGGGCCAACTGAAGGCGGGGTCCTACGCGCAACAGAATTCAAATTCCCAAAGGGGGAATATTTTTTCTGGTCAACGAAACAACAATGTCAGAGGAAGGAACTTCAACAATGGGTCTAGGCCCAATCAACAATAGTGGAACAATAGCGCGAATACCGGAGGCCCACCTCCGAACCACAACACCAACCAAAATGGTGCTAGACCATCCCATTTTACACCAGTCATAGACTTCCAGCCTATGACTAACTAGTGTAGGTTGCATGATACTGGTTCGCATAATGAGGTAAATTGTGCCACCCTAGAGAAGGTCATCATGATCTCCCAGCTGGACAGGTAGCAGTCACACGATGCTACTCCCCTAGAGCCTCCTGTCCAAGAAACAACCCACAGTGCCTTCACCTGTGATTCCATCTTCTTCGGGACCTCCAGGGAAGATGAGGAAGAATCTGAATTGCAGGGATTCTTTGATGAATCTATCCCGCCCTTTGAGGCCAACACCTTTACTAACCCACGGGCTCCATACAATACTCAAAGTCAGGCTGGTAAAGGACCCACTTACACGCCCACACCTCCTATCAAAGATACTCCTCCCCCTGGAATAATGCGACTGATCGACCCGCGCCTCCAAAAGGTCCTAGCTCTAATCAAGCAAAAGATCTCACAGAGGAAAATTGCTAGTTCCCGGGAGGAAGATTTGACATTACGAAGGCGTTAGAGAAGACCACCACCTCCATGACCTTGATGGAGGTTTTTTTGAACTTTCCCGAGCAGAAGAAGTCTCTTCTGAAGGTCTTAGGGAACCCGGAATCTATCAGCCGCCCACCCAAGACTGTCTCCTTCGAAGATGCTAATGCGGCTGTCTTCCATGGAAACAGTGAGGATCCTCCCTTCTTACTAGGCCTGAACATACATGGTAAGAACATACATAATTTCCTAGTAGATTCTGGAGCTTTAGGTAACATCATGCCCTTGTCCATTTGTCAGAAGCTCAGATTCCACCCCACCCCATCTAACGGTGTAGTGATCTAGCTGGATAAGACAACTGTAAAAATGGTGGGGGAGTTGAAGAACATTCAAATACATCTTATCCAAGACCCCAAGATAGCCAGCATCATTGATATCTAGGTGGTGGACATCCCTGAGACTTACGAGATGTTGTTAAGTCAGAATTGGTCTAAGTCATTAAATGGCTACTTTTCGACCGACTTCACCCACTTATGGCTTCCATGGGAGGGAGAATCAAATCATATCCGGGTCGAAAGTGAACCCCAGATGAAATAGGCCCTTACCAAAGTTGGGAGGGTCAATGAAGTCCTTTTCTCTGAGACTTCTCTGGGGGTGTACCGACCTCTTGAAATCTTAACGTTTGATTTTATCCCTGGAAAGGATCCCGTCGTGCTACAAAGAGCCCAAGACCTTGAAGAAAAGATGAGAGTTGAAGTCAGCCCTCAAGGCACCATAGAAACCCTTGCCACACTCTTGTCTTGCACTTGGTGCCGAGTGCACTACCAAAAACATTCAGAGCTTGAGTGTGAGCCATGTCTCTCGATCGCTAACTGGCACCTCGATAACCTCCGGAACAAGCAATATTTAGCGGATTCCCCGGGACCCAGTACTCCTAGGGGAGATGCTCCTTTGGTGTCATCTCCCCGGGAATCCCAAACCCAAACTCCGGAGGAAAATTCCACTTTCACGTTGGCAGTTGGGGAGGAAATCCCCAAGTCTCCCAGCAATAATCCAAAGAAAACTCCCACTCCCCAGCCCCAGATTACAAACAATGACTTATGGACCCTGAAGTTTGATGGGTCCCGATCCAAACAGGGCTATAGGGCCAGGGTAGATTTAATCAAACCATGAGGGAAGTCTTTCCTCACATCCTACAGGCTGCAGTTCAACTGTACAAACAACATCATAGAGTATGAGGCTTTGGTCCTTGGACTCTTATTTGCACTAAGGAAAGGTATCACCCACCTCCAGGCTTTGGGTGATTCAGAGTTGATTGTTAAGCAAGTCCGGAGCCAATACACATGTCATGACAAAGGCTGGCTGCATACCGCAACTGGGCTTGGAGCCTTATTGAAGATTTTGATGCCTTTGGCATTGACCTCATTCCCCGGCAATGGAACTATGTCCCGAACGCCCTTGCCGTCTCTGCCAGCATGCTTGAGCCAATGGCTGGCTCGCGACTCTGGAAATTTTCAGTTGAGATGGTCCCCACCCCCTCCATCCCAGACAATGTTACCCACTTTCAATTTTTTGAGGACGACCAACATATCCTAGCCTTCATGGAAAATGTTGGTGTCTTTAAGGACCAGATAGTGGAGGAACGTGACCATGATGATACTGGGCAGGGTGATGAAGATGATGGACTCATGGATTTTCCCACTAACACCATCCCTAAGGGGATGGTTGCACTAGAATGAATCTTTGACTCAGACCCTCAGGCCCGTGAGAAGGTGTCATCCTCCCCTGAGGGAGGAAATTTTGAAAAGGTTAACATCGGCCAGCCCGGTGAAGAAAAGATCATCCACATCGGTACCTCCTACTCCCCTGAGGAGAAGGAGAAGATTCTTGCGGTTCTCTGAGAATATATTGATGTAAACACCTGGGGATATGAAGATTTAAAAATGTATGATACATCAATCATGACCCAAACTATTCCCCTGAAACCAGATGCCAAGCCCTTTCGGCAAAAGAAAAAACCGGTCAACCCCCTGATAGAATGTCTAATTCGTCAAGAGGTAGAAAAACTGTTGTTAGCCTGGATAATCTTCCCAATCTGGCACACTACGTGGGTTGCCAACCTGGTCCCTGTAAGGAAGAAGAACGGTGAGATCCGCCTTTGCGTGGATTTCTAGAATTTGAACAAGGAATCTAAAAAAGATAATCACCCTCTCCCCTCGTTGGATGAGGTGTTGCAGATAGTAAATGGATCTTAGATGATGTCTTTCTTGGATGGATATTTAGGATACAACCAGGTCATGGTCAAGTATGAGGATAGAGAGAAAACAGCATTTACCACCAAGTGGGGAACGTTTGCGTATAGAAGAATGCCCTTCGGCCTAATCAACGCAGGGGCTACATTTCAAAAGGCCATGGACATTACGTTCGAGGGCCTCATAAATCGATGCATAATCATCTACATGGATGATTTGACTATCTTTTCCCGGGACAGGCATGATCATCCCGCCCACCTTGCTCAGATCTGCGAGAGATGTCGCCGGTACAGAATATCCCTCAACCCCAAGAAGTGCATATTCGGGGTCACCAAGGGGAAGTTGCTCGGGCATATTGTCTTTGAGAAGGGTATATCCATAGACCCTGATAGAGTCGAAGCATTGTTGAATCTGCAAATGCCTGGCAGCAAGAAAGAGATGTGATCCTTCTTTGGAAAAATCAACTTTGTGTGAAGATTCATTACCGAATTTGCAAAAATAGTTAAGCCACTCAACGAGATACTAAGATTGAGTGGAGTCCTGAAGCAAAATGCGCATTCACCCAGATCAAACAGACCATAATGGAAGCACCTGTCATAGCTAGTCCAGACTATTCCCTTCTGTTTTACATTTACTCGTTTGCTTCGCCGCATTCCACTGCGGTAGTGTTGACCCAAAAGGTTGAAGGGGAAGAATGACCAATAGCTTTCATGAGTTCCCCCTTTAAGAATGCCGAAGTTCGGTATTCGCCACTAGAAAAATAGGCCTTTTCTCTAGTTTGCACCGTGAAGAAATTCTGGCATTACATTCTTTGGAGCAAAGTGCACGCTATCATCTCGGACCAGGCCGTCAAGTCTCTGCTGATGCAGAGTGAATTGGGTGAAAGACGGGGGAAATGGATGGCCATCCTCCAAGAATATGACTTAGAAATGAAGCCCATGAAAATAGTCCGAGGCCAAGGACTAAGTCGGGCGATGGCTGAGGAGACTCCCCGCATAGAATGCCAAACTTACACAGTGGAGTCCATCACCCAAGACCCGTGGTATACCGATTTAGTATATTTGTTGCTAAATAAAAAATGTTCGGAGGGGTTACCTCCCCACAAATGCCGCGCTTTGCAGATGAAAAGCACACACTTCATGATCAAAAACTCTGTGCTTTACCGCAGAAACTAAGAGGGAGTGTACCTCTGGTGCATCGATAGAGACCAAGCTGTAAGAATAATCGACGAATTCCATGGACAGTTTGGAACCAGGCATGGCTCAGCCGATGCCACTGCCCATCAGATCCTCCGGGCTGGATACTATTGGCCCTATATCTTCAAGGATATTTACACTCACGTTAGGAAATTCCATACTTTCCAAACCATGGCGCATCATGAGCGTAACCCAATGATGCCTCTACAACCAGTCTACGAGGCTAGACCCTTCACCCAGTGGGCGTTTGACCTCATTGGAGAGATCAACCCCAACTCGTCTGCCAACCACTAATACATCCTTACTGCCACTGATTACTACACTCGGTGGTCTGAAGCCATACCTTGTAAGAACAACACGACAGACATAGTTATCAAGTTCTTGGAAGAAAACATCGTCACACGGTTTGGAATTCCCTTCGCTTTAGTATGTGACAATGGTCCAGCGTTTTCTTCAGCACAGTTACTCGAATGGACCTACAATCGGAAGATCACACTGAAGTTCTCCAGCAACTATTATCCCCAGGGAAACAGCGTTGCTAAATCAACAAACAAGAATATGCTCGAAGTGATCAAACACCTGTTAGAACAAAATCCCCGAGATTGGCATCAAAAGCTAAAATTTTCCCTCTGGGCAGATCGCATTCGTATTAAGGCCGCCCTAGGAACATCACCATTCCACCTGGTTTATGGCAAGAACCCTGTATTCCGAGTCAATTTATAGATCCCAGTATTACAGTTCATGCAGGAATTCAACAACAGGGATAACATCGTGGAGGTTCGACTCTTGAACCTGGTGCGAATGGAGGAACAGAGAGACGCAGCTCTTGAACATTTCGTGCGTCATCAAGCAGTGGTAAAGAGATGGTTTGACAGAAGAGTCTAATATAAAGCTTTTTAGATCTTGGATTTGGTCCTATTGTGGGACAAGGCCCGGGAGAAGAAAGGAAAGCATACCAAGTTCCAGTGGCTCTGGCTCAGACCATACTTGATCTCAGAAATCTGTGGGACAGATACTTACCGCCTCAACACTTTGACTAGGGAACCTGTCGCATTGCCTATTAATGGGCAGTTTCTCAAACACTATTTTGAATGAGGGTAAGTTTTTCCAAAGTTATATTATATGTAAAGCTTTCCGCTTGTAAATAGTTCCCTCTAGGTGCCTCGTGTGAGGTACCCTACCTTGTAGATAGTCTTGTCAATTGTCCTCTGGGGCAGTCCCCTTTTGTTGTTTTTGTTTTCGCTTTTGGTTTTCTTGTGGTCCGAACATTTTTCTCCATCTCGCAGGGATTGGAATGCTTCACATAACTCTAGCCTCTGGGGCAATGTCTATGGCATGGTGAACTTTAGAATCTATCTTTAGCACGATGGAATCGACCCGGTCTCCGGGGCTTGTTTCACGGGTTATGGCACATTTTGAAGAATCTTCATTGGGTGTTCTCTCTAGAAATCTGGCAATCAGTGAACAAAATAATAATGCAAGGAACAAGCAATTGGACACACCGAGGGTAGATCGGTTGTACTCTTTGATTGACCCAAGTCTAAAAATCTAAAGTAATTCTTCCCGGGTCCAGAGTTTTCATCCCCTCTTCGAACAACCTAAATATAGGTGGATAGGTGAAAGAAGTACCACCATTACGAGTAGCTAAGCTTAAGCTTAATGGTGAAAGAAGTACCGCCTTTCCCACCCAGAAATAAGAAAAATAACAAGAGGAAAAGTGGGATGGAACTCCGGTCTCCGGGGGAAACAAGAAAATTGATGACTTCTTCAATGTGATTTGTACCTCTTCTCTACTCCTCCCAAAGGTCATCGGCTTGATTTCCTTCCAAAGCACACATGACACCACTGATGAAGGACTATGGACTGAATCCTGTGTGGTTGGATTCTCTCAGATATGTTTCCCTTTGCCTTTCAGATGCTTCGGGAAGCGGCTTGTTCCAATTTTGCTAACCAGAGATTCTTTAGTTCTCAAATGCGCTAAGGCATTTGTCCAAGGTAGTCGCCATTTGTTATGCCCTGCATCCCCGTCCCTACATTTTGTGTGCAAAATTTTAGGTCCCCCCTTTTTTTCCTTTTTCTTGCGGCTTTGCCTTGTCTTTCTTTCCCTTTCTATTTTCTTTCTCTGGGGTTTTCTTCCCCAGTGTGTCATCTTGTTGTTTGGTTTTCTCCTCCGGGACTCTGATCCCAGAGGTTGTCTTTTGTCAGGAACCAGATTCTGGACTCCAGGATTTTTTGCCATGATGTTCTTATGGGCATCATTACGAGGAATCACCAGACCCAGAGTCTGGAGGTTTGCCTATCTGGAGATCACCGAAAGGAGGAGGATTGCCTTTTACCACGGGTATAAATAGAAATTATCTGTCATTTTCATATTTACCATGATTAAAACCTTCGAGCACTTAGAGAAAATTAAAGAGCAATTTCAAAGTGATTAACAGAGCGTTCACACGAAGTTTATGGTAATCAGAGCTTAACGATTTTCAGTCACTCTCAGGCAAGCGCAAGTGCTCCATGGTGGTGATTCTGACCTATTGAAAACTCGAGCTATTGCAGAGCTCGCGCGGTAAATCCTTCCTTTCCTCCGCCTTCTGTGTTCTCACGTTGGTGTTCCTGTTTTCCTCCCTGGCTTTCTTTGGTTTTTATTTTGCTTTTGTTTGCCTAGTTTCATTTTGTCTTTCTATCTTGTTTGGTCTGTTGTCTTCTCGTTTCGCCGCCCGTTGGTGGGTCGGCTCTGCCAGAGGGTTGTCCACCCTCTGTGCAGAAGTTGTTTGTCTGTAAATAGTGTAAATATTGGTCTATTCGTAAATAGTGTACATATTGTATATACCCGTTTCTTCTTTGTCTGGTTTTTCCCGCGGGCGTCGTCCTACGATATATATCCATGTATATATGTATAATAATTGTATAAAACCCCTGTATATCTCCTCATTTCTATGTGTATATCCTTCAGCTTCATGTATATCCTCCCAGGTGACTTGGCTAGCTGGTCGAGTCGCCTATGTCTGGTTTTCACCCCAGAGTTTGCTTCGAGGCAGAAAACCACCTGTTTGAAACTCGGCTTTTGGCTGGTTTCAAACAGGTAGTTTTCTCTCTCCTCCATGAAGTTTGTCAAAACCTCATTTACGTCCCATGCACGTAATCAATTCCAGCCAAGTGGCTTTCCCTTTTTGCGCGTTTCGACAGTTGGCTCCGTCATCATCGCCATCACATCCATTTAATGCCAACGCACGTGGCGTCCATGTGGGTTTGACAACTTGCCTTTTTCTATTCTCAGTTAATGGTCATTTCTTTAGGCTTTCGGCCTCTTACCACCATCCATCCCGTGTCTTTGCTAAGTGTGAAAAAATTTCCCAGACCCGGACGTATATTGAAAATCTCAAGTTCATGATGTGTTTTTCTTTTTGGTTACCTTTGCATGATACTAACTTTTTAGGAAGGCAAACACCATGGTGGTAAGATCTCCGGACCCCGGAGTAACTATTTTACTTTGATAAACCTGTTCTGACGGTCGCTTTGCCTCGCTGGTTTCCAGAGTTATCTTCCAAACATGTCTGAAGCGTCTGCATCATCTCCTCCCAGAAGTCTAGAATTGCGAACCACAATAGAAACTAGGGCAGCAGCAAAGTCAAAAATAGAGAAGGCCCTGGAGAAACTTCCCCTCACTATGAAGTTTGTACAAGATAACACCATTGTGGGCTCAAAGATTGAGTCCAAGGTGAAACTATTGAACGACGCCAATGTCAGAACTTGGGCAGAAATGCAAGCCCTGGTAAAAGTGATGCACATCCAGTGACAGGCTAGAGACCAGCTCGTAATCAATGTCATAGGTTCCAGAATCCTCCAGGCAGCTTGCTTCCCTTTCTCCGTGCAATCTCTGGAGCTTGTCTTGACCCTAGCTGCCAACTATTAACCCTTCTGTTTGGGCCGTCATGCTCGCAGCTGCAGAGCCCACGGGATACCCCACTCCACTGGTGTCCCTCGACCCATTCACATTCCAAGCAGGCCTGGGTATCCAGCAATTTGAAAGATCCACGGTGGTCACAAGGACTGACGCCTTGAAACAGTTTACGCAACTAGAGGATGCGGCCCGAGTATACATGAATACCCATTGGCTCAAGGTCCCGAAGAGGGACCCGAAGAGAATGAAGATAGATATTCCCCGCTCTGAATTCAAGGAGAGCATCCAGATGGGGATAATAGCATTAGCCCAGGTATTTGGGAAACCCTCCACCCAGAATTTTTCCAAGTGGATGTACTATTTCCTCCTCGGCATCACCACCAAGGGAGAATTCTTTGACTGGGTGACAATAATTTCCAATCATGTCGACTCCTAGTTCCTGCAGTTGAACGAGAAGAAGAAGTTCTATATGTCTTCCTATGTTTTCTGGGCCCTGGCCTAGCAGAGGCCCCACTCCAATGGCCTACTTACAGATGGCATTCTCGGGATTGGCCTGGGACAAAAAGCACCATGGGACTATTTCCCACAAATTCAATGGGAGGCCAGCTTCCCCAGTTTTTTCTGAGTAAATGATGTGTTCGTTTACTACCACCTGCTAACGCCCACCCGAGATGCTGGATACCACCTATCTACTTAGGTGATGAAGTTAGTTAGTAGTTATGGGCACTACGATATCCAATTCCAGTAGCATATATACATTAGGGTCGTCGGCTTCTCCGGGAATCCCTACTTGTTGCCCAAGCATTGTAGGGACAAGATCGTGCTGCTGGAATATTGTCAGCACATGATGGAGTTGCACACCTTCTTTTCCCTCAAGAAGGTCCCCAACGTCTCATTCCCAATCACATGTGGGAACTACACTTGCAGTCTGGCCATCGCGAAGGAGGCAGATAATGAGCTGAAGAGTTACAACTTGCAAGAATTTTATCTGGCGTGAAAAAATTTTGATCCGCATGGCCGAATTACAATAGCAATGCCCCAGGCTTCGGAGCCCCATCATATACACATGGAAGACTTCTGGGCTGATTATGATGATGATGTGGATGTCTAGAGCAGGCACTATGATAGAATGATAGTCAGAATGATGCAGGAACTGAAGCTCCAGAGATTCCCTTTGGGCTTCTCTGACACCGCCCCACCATAGATCCCCAGTACAAAGAAAAGGGGATCGATAAAATGGAACTGCTAGCAATGGATTGGGCCGCCCAGGAGGGGCCCATGATCGAGGACTTCACTCAAGATGTGGTCGAGCGAAGTCATGCATATTTTAAAAGGGTATTCCCTGGGAGTATGCGTCAGGCTTCCCGAACGGCGCCAAAGCAAACACCACAGCCAGCACCTAGATTGACCCCGGGGGCCAGAACTTCTTCACAAGGTGCAGACAAAGGAAAGGGAATAGCTACAGCCCCCTTGGTGCAAGAAGTCCTGATACAAGAACAGATCAAGCAATCTATGGCAGCCTCCCAGCAGATGAGGGAGCAGTTAATAACAAGGCTGGCCACTCCCCTACTCATGGCCAGACAAATTTGTCCTCCATCCTCACCGTCGCTGGCAACCTTAATGGTCAAGGCAACGGGGGTGGATCCCATGGAGGCAGCAGCTATAGCCAATGCGGGGCCACCTTTGGTCACTCGGAGGAAGAGGAAACACATTAAACAGGTCAAGGCATAGCCAGTACCAGTGCCGAAAACATCCCTCCCCTGGGAAATAGAGATCCCTTTTTCCAGTTCCCCAGAACCGGAGAAAGAACCAAAGCCTGCCGAGGTCCCAGCCAGTCCCCCTTGCAAGAGGAATTTGATGATGTGTTTGCAACCGATGAGTTCAAAAATTTGCAAGGGGACGATACACAAGCAGGGACAGAAGTCCCAGAGAAAGAACAAGAGGTTGCAGACCAAGAAGACCGGTAACAGGAACCTGCGCAAGAGCAAGAGCAGGAGATAGAAGAAAAGGAGCCAGAACCAAAAATTATCTTTGGGGCTCAAGAGAGGTAAGGTCTTGGAGTGGACCAACCAAAGCCAAGTGAACAAAAGGAATCCGCTGGGGGAACCAGACCTCCAGGAATAACCATAAACCCAGCCGCCATGTTCCCAAGGCCACTCCCGGGGGCAACCTTCAGGTAGGTTATCACAGCGGCCCAAACTTTAAATCTTGGCTTGACAACTCCCCTACTGCCAATAGAGGAAGAATCCCTGGCAGAAGAAGAACAAGAAGAAGAAGAACAGCAAGAAGAGGACATCCCCAAAGAAGCCCACCAAGGTCCAAACCTAGTGATAGAAATACAGGACCAGGCTGAGGAGATGGAGGTTTAAAAGAGTGTTGCTGTAGAAGAAGTTGAGGCAGGGAGGAGGGATGAGGTCCATGACACTTAGGAGCAATAGCCACCGGGTACTGGGAAAGAATCAGGAGAACAAGTTATGGCAGGAAGGCCACCTCTCCCACCCCAGTGGCTGATAGAAAGAAAAAAGAGAAAGGCTCAGTCTGCTCCAGTGATTCCCCTCTCCCTGGCCGAGATGATGGCCCAAGTACAGGCCCCACCAAAAACAAAGAAAGCCCGGACAGTTCACACTCTTCAAACTAGGTTGGGCGGGGAAACAGTTGTCATTGTGGCAACACCTCCCCCAGGCGCCGATGAAGCAATTGCAGACCCCGTAGATTACGAAGTTGCGGAGGTATCCCTGGGCAAGAGAGGGAAGCAAGGTGAGGTAGACTTCCTTAAGGAGGCAGCAAGGGCAGTTGAAGCCGGATACAAAAAGGAGGCCCAGAGGCTCAAAGCTGAAAAGGAGAAGAATGCAAACCTTATGGGGTTGCTTACTGAGCTGGCCAGACCCATCAATGCCACCCCTCTAGAGACCTCCACATCAGAGGAACTACCGCAGAGAGAAATAGACTCCCTGCGAGTAATGAAAAAGAAGGCCCAAGCAGTAGATGAATGGCTCGCACTACAGATAGGAAACACCCGGTGTTTCCTGGCATCCACTCTCCTAGACTTATACATAGCCCAGCAAATTATTCATCAGGTGGAAGCACTCATTGAACAATGGGAGAGTGATGCTAAAAATTACCAAGCGTGGAAGGTTGAGCTCGAAGAGCTCCTCACCTTGGGAGAAGACATAATTTCCGAATCTAGAATTCTGAGTGAGGAATCATTTGATTTTGTGAGAAGTCAGCACTCCAGACTTGAGCTCACATTGGAGGTAACCAAGCAACTGGTAGAATCCTTACAGGAAAAGGTAAATACCATTAAGTATTCTTCTAATTTATAGAATTCTTTTGTGATAAAGGCTTCTGGGGCTGATCCCCTTAGTACAGATACTTATACCCCCGAAGATTCAATTTTGGAGAGTTTTGATGAAATAATGAAATCTCGATATTTATCTCCAGAAGGAATGGATGAGGCCCGGATGATAAAACTAACCAAAATGGTACTCAAGGGTCATGATGCCACAAAGATGGTGGATGAGTTCAAAGGAAATGTTCCAGACTTGGGGGAACAAGTTGAAGTGGCCAGGCACAGACGGGCCAGCCTGAAGAGTATAGATGAGGATGGAATTGTCTGCCTCCTCCAGGCCTTCAGCAATAACAAGCAACCTTGAGCTTTCTCCAGGGGCCAGGGAAAAACTCACATTGAGTATTATTTATTCTTTTGGGGATGTAAGTTCCCGGATCCCGGAGTTCCGGATCCAACAATTTTGTATTCTTCAAAGTGATTCATGTCCCGGTCCCCGAGGCCGACCGGTCACTTTCAGAAGCGGTTAATAAAAGACTGTCAGAAGGTAGTTGGCCACATCAAGGGGCGTCGGCTTGGAAGTTGGTCTTCTAATAGGGTGATATTCTCAAGGTGCTGCTCGGCAGTACATCTGGCACATTGGAGACAGGGTGCCGCATTTTCCATTTATGAGGCATGTAGCCTTGATCCTCGAGGGGCCTACCTCCTTCTTTCTCCTTTTTGGCTCTCTTCTCGAGACCGATTCTTCCGATGTATATTCTTATCTTATTCTTCTAACATGACAGACCTATTCCTTCTCCAGGTCTTTTGTAGGGTGGCGCAGGTAGTACCGGCCCCCAGATATTGTATTTTATTGAAAGATGTAAAATAGGGTTAGGGTTAGAAGAGTTGTATAAATAGGCAAATCGGCCCATTTCCAAGGGTCGGCGAAATTGATGATTTTGTTGTCCATAGAAATAGCAAAGTGATTTCCCTTTTTAAGTTGCAGAGCTCAATGCTCCATTTGTTTTGTTCTCAGTAGTTAGATGCTCCCCTGGAGCCACCATTGTATCACGCACCAGTGCTTTCTGGACTGAATATTAATGAAGAAGGAAGAATTCTTGGCAATGATGTTGTTGACATTCCTGCTTCTGAGTTAATGGTATTTCATGTTTTAATATTCTTTATGTCCTTTACTCTAGTATGTTAAAGTAGATTAACGACCTCTTTATTCCCGCTACTGATATAATGCTAACTGATGGTAATGTGTTCCTTCGGTATTTAGTGTAGTTTAGTAGAGTATTATTGATGTTCCAGATATTTTAGCATGACTATAGTTAGATGAAATGCTTCTAACCCTGATGGATCTTTTTCGCTTTATTTGTTAAGTGTAGAACGCTTGGGAAAACCTTACTTTGATCGAATCTCCAGAGATGATGAGTTGAAGAAACCAGCTATCCCCCTCGAAAATAGTCACCTCTCCCAACTGAGCCCCACACCGTCGTGACCTGACACCCAGGTGCTTGAAGGCCCAGAGAATTTATTTTCCCTGGACAACCTTTGCAGGAAGAGTTGGCCAATTTCCCCGGAACCCGGTGACAACTTATGACTATTGGCGGATCCGGTCAGCAAAACCCCGTCAACAGGCCCCTCTCCAGCATTAACTACCTAGTGCATCAAAGATAGTTAGCTGCATTTTGCATTGATGATGCATGTAGCCTCAAAATCCAAGAAGATATGATTTCTTCTATTTTTACTCTGACACTCTTCTGGATGTTGATTCTTCCAACTTATTTTCTTGTCTTCTTCCTCTATCTTGTCAGATCTCTTCTCTTTTTGAGGTTATTTTAAGTGGTGTAGGTAGCATCATCCACTAGATGTTATATTTTAATGTTGAATATATAGTTATATTAGGTTATGTTTTAGGGAAAACTATGTGTATAAATAATAAGTCTGACCTCATAACAACGGTCGATGAAATTGATGATTTAGCTCTCCAATTCTATTAGAATTTAATTTCTTAGTAGTTGTAGGATCTCAATGCTCAGTAGTTCTCAGTAGCTAGATGCTCCCTTGGGGTCATTTATGTACACACTGATGATGTTGGAACACTCTGTTAATGAAGAAGGAAGAACAATTTTTGGAAATGATGTTGTTGATGTTTTGATCTTTGAGTTAGCAACACCTTTTGTGTTGTATGTTTCTAATATCCTTTTCTCTGATGTTTAGTTTAGAATAATGATCTCATTTCCCCTTGCTATTGAATATGTATGAACTATTGGTTATGTATGCATTCAGTATTTAGTATAGTTTATTAGAGCATTGTTGATGTTAGAAATATGTTGCATAACTCTAAGTAGAAGTAATAAACTCTAACCCTGATCTATCTTTTTCTATTTATTTGGTAAACTTACTATGCTTGTAGGAAATCCTGACCTATCACCAAAATCTCCAGAGAAGACAAGTAGAAAACTAGCTATCCCCTCAAATGAAATAGTCAATTGCCCAACTTAACTCCCCACACCATTGAGACCTGACACTCAGGTGCTTGAAGGCCTGGAGAATTTATTCCCCAAAAAATCTTTATAGGAAAATTTGGCCAGTACCCCAGTACCCGGTAACAACTTATCATTTGTTGATTGGACTAGTCACAAAGTCCCGTCAACAGAAACTTATGCTAGAAGGAGGGCATGAGCTCGTCCCCTTCAGAAGATTTTGATTTTACACCGCTCGAGGGTTCCCCATGCCATATCTTTAGGAATCAAGCTTTTAGTAGGATAGGGTCATTTTCACCCTTATGTTTTGAAATTATCCTTCGATCAGCCCCAAATCTTGGAAAGTTTGTTGAGCTCGAGCCTCTTACTCGGAAGAAAAGGACCCCGCAAAAAAAATAGCTAGCAAACCTTATTTGGGGATTTTCTACACCTCAAAATACCCAAGCTCCTCAAATAACCTCAGGGACCAACACTCAAGCTAGCCAAAACCTAGCATCCCCGATGCCAAACTAGTTTGGTAACACTGGGTCCCCAATGGGGAAGTTCCCCGGTGCTACCAATGATCTTCCTCTGCATCTAGAGAAGATGTATCCTAGATATGAGCATCTAGGCCCACAAACCATATAAGAACATCTCAGGCCTATAAGGATGCCATGAACCAGCACCAGGTGCAATATCAAGATATTATGACCTAGATGTTCCCTTTGTCCTCCAGACATAATGAGTTAAACTAGTACCTCAACTTACCAAAAACTCCATCAATAGTTGGCAAGATATGGAAGATGCCTTCCTAGTGGCCTTCCACATTCATGTGGACCCATCATGGTCTCACAACTAGTTTATCTCCATCAAGAAGGAACTGAACGAACCCCTCGCCACATTCATCCATCAGTTCCAACGTGCCTTGAAGTGGTGCATGGGCTCCTTCATCCCATCCACTGACATGAACATCCAGACATACCTGCATGCTCTGGACCCCATTTTTTCCACTCTCCTTTGGAGAACCACCACTACAAATGACTAGGATACTTTGGCAAAGGTTTACAACCTGGCCCTAGAGTTGTCCCGCGGTTTGAGCAAAGCTCCCGATGGGATTGGGCAAGGATTACCATTCAACATGATACCTGGCGGAACTTTTTACATCAGAGGATACAACCCCAATCCACAAATGGGTGCCCCAATGATGGCCATGGGCCCACCACCATTGATAGACCAACATGCCTCGTACATATATCCATCACAAGCCTAGAGAATACCAAGTATGGAGTTTGTTCCCTGGAACCAGCCGCAGCAAATATAACAACCCTTGACACAACCCTCTAGAGTACCTATCTTCCAATTACCTATGCCTAGAGGATTGCAGTCCTTGAATCTGGGAACTGCTACTGCCTTTCCTGGGAACCAACCACAACAACCTTCAGATTGTGACACAACTACCCAGCTTTCAGCCAAGGTTGAATCCCTCTAGCGATTGGTGTCCTCTTTGATGATGGGCATGGGATAGTTGAAGGTGGGGCCTTTCATACCTCACAACTTGAATTCCAAGAGAGGGAATTTTTCTCTCAACAACAAAACACCTGATAGGATTAGGATCACTAAGAGGGGGGGGTGAATCAGTGATCTATCTATTATAAATTTTTCTTATTATCTTGAATCTTAACTTTAATGCTTAAGTAATGAACTAAATATCAATGCAAGTAAGATAAACATACAAAAATCATAACACCAAATATTATTATGGGGAAACCCAATGCAGTTGAACACTCTGGTGGGAATTAGTGCCCACAAACATTTTGTACTAGTTTCTTATGATCCTTGTTAGAAGATCCTTAACTCTGTTTGGAGTTGTCTTTACAATGTATGAAGTATAGTGACCTTGTTAAGGATCAGACCCTATTAGGAGTATTTTACAATAACCCCATTAGGGGTGGTGGACTTACAATGCAAGGAATCACTATCCAAGAGCTCACTACTCAAATGATGAAAGATACAACCTTCTGGATCTTCGATACACACTATATCTGCAAGGTGAACTGTTGTTGTGACACTGATTGTCTGATCATTTCCTTTTGTGTGTTGATGATTTAACCTCTTGTAAAGCACTATAAAAATCTTATCTTCACTCTGAAATCTTCTACTTCAATTTCTATATCATCAACATATGACAGGTATAGCTTTGTTGTTTTAACACTCTGCTCTGCTTTTCTTATCTCTGGCTTTCACAACTTCTCCGATCACAAATGACCTTCTATAAGTACTTCCTCAAGGGAAAAAAACATGTCAAATTTAGGAAACCTTTTACCATCTATCTTGATCACTTAATTAAGCATGCAACCCTTCATTAGGTTGGTGCAACATCAATTACAACCGCTTTACTCAAACTGAATGGACGTGTCTCTTCACACAGTCCGCTCCGCCAAATTATCTCTAACTTATTTCTCTGGATGAATCAAGTCATTCTACTTTAACCACACATGATGATATCACTAAAAATCACTAATCCAAATGCACAAGTTTTGAGGATAGGTGCAACTTCTGTACAAAAACAATATTTGTCGGCTCTTTCTATGATCTTTGTCTTGTTCTGGCATTCACTAGCTGTACCTCTTCAACTGGATTTATCTTCTTCATACTTGCACATCTAATCATTCTCCCTTAGGCTTAGCATGAATACATAATTATAAGCTTATCTTCAAAGGCACATTCACAAACTCGGTTGTTTTCACATGCACTGATGCTCTGTTCTTCTGGTACTCTACTAACTGTCTAGTCTTCTATACTTAGCCAATTTCTGATCTTATGATAATGTGTGCTGACTCCAACACTTCATATGACTTTTTTTCCTTAATGAAAACACTAAATAGAGTCATATACACCAGTATAGTCAACTTTCCAACAATCTCCCCCTTTTTCATTAATGGCAACAAAGGAATTTGGCAAAGTTACTATATGTACTTTTATACAAAAAATCTCTATCTTATATCTCCCTCGTATCATATACCAAACTCCATATTCTTCATACTCTAGTCCCCCTTTGACATTAATGACAAAGGTTCTCAAAAAACTTCTATGTACTTACTCAGCATACACATCTAGATATGCAATCCGCAACTTCTGGATCTCTTTCTCCCAAAATGTAAAAATTTGTAGATGGGAACATAATGCATATTGCAGCTTCTCCATCTTCTCCAAGTCTATGCTAGGACCTTGATAATATTAAAGAATCCATATTCTATATATTATTTTATTCCCCTTTTGATATTATCTTCTCTGTCTTTTTCTGCAAACTCTTTCAAGGATGCTTGACCAACCTTGAGTGAACAAAGATCAAGTGTAAAGTTGCTAACCAATTCACTAAGTCTCTTCTTCATATACTTCTCTTCTGCAATATCTGATCTATTTTTCATGACTCCTTTATATTATATACTCCCCCTTACTTATTTACTCCCATGAGTCTAAGTCTTTTATGGGTGTCAAACTTGGCAACAATGATGATGATATGTCCATCACTTCAGTCTTCTCTTTTTCTTCTTCCTTTTCTATGATATCTTAAATCAATATATCTTCTTTTTGACATAAAGACTCTCAGCCTCTTTAGTACTCACAAATGTTTCTTCAAACTTGTCTAGATTAATATCCATTTCTTCCATTGATACTTCAACATTATCAACCATGAATGTATCCTCGATGTCCTTGGTCATGGGCGCAAAATCCTGTGGACCTTTCATAATAGTTTTATCTGCTTCTTCACATGATATTTCAAATTGTATCTTCAATCAATTCTACTCTTACATGAATACTCTTTTGTTTTATTCACACTTAGATGATCAATAATAAGTATGTGCTTCCAAGGATAACATCAGGTTGGCTCCAAAAAAAAATATCTCGAATGACTATACTGATACTCTCACATAGAACACTACTCAACAAGATTTTGACCCACTCCGCTTCATGAAATTCATGCACTAAATCATACTGATAAATTTCTTCCGAGATGTTTCCAAGAGTTTCTTGATATCAATCTCTACCGAAGAATGTTATTGTGACACTTTGCTACTCGATTTTAAGTGCTTTGATTATCCAACCGCTTACTCAATTGCTAAGTAAGTTTTCAACTAATTTCTGAAATGACGTGTCCGTGCTTGGGCTTCATTTCAAACTCGAATGACTTTTCTTAACAAATAACAATTATCACTCTCCTTTCTTTAGTGTTGAGAAAAACTATAATGCAATAAAAATACAACTGCTAGGGCTTCTATGATCTCCAATCATTTATTCTAACCGCAAGTGAGGACTTGGTGATTTCAAAGTAGATTTCCATCATTAATACTTTCCACATGGACACAAAAAGAAACTGTAACTTTTGTTCTTGTTCCAGATAACAATTTAGATGTTGTTCTCTTGCATACTACATCACAATGTCACCAAACAACTATAATCCAAGGTACATACTCATATGGTGAGTATACCAGCCACGCAGGGGTTTAGAACCTATCAAGCTCCCCCTATGACCATGAGGGTTATCTAACAAGAAATAGGAGATGTTTCCACAACAGATGCATCTACTATACCATTAACATTGTTATCCTTCTTTACTTCTACCCAGATCTTGCTCATATCTTCTATATCTTTCACAAATTTTATTTCTCCTGCCTCATCCCATAATGAATCTTCTAACTTTTTTGGGCTTTCTTGTCTGTACACTCTAGATCTACAATGCTTAGAGATGTGTCCAGCTTTTCCACATTAGTGGCAAATGATAGGAGGTTTGATGTTATTATTCATCATGCTGCACTGCTTGGCTGTATGTCCATTGTAATTATATATCTAACATGTAATGTTCTAAGGGTTTCTAAACATTTGCTAAGGATAAATTCTTTGTTTTTGCTGATTCTAATTTCTTTGATTATTTTGATTCTTGTTCTTCTGACTTGTTTTACAATCCATAGCTCTATAACCAAATTTATTGTATGAATAACAGTAACCATTGAAGGCTCTTACCTCTTTACAATTCCTTGCAATATGTCCATTCTTGTTACAGGCATAACAAGTATGGTCAACTAGCATGCATTCATCTTTAGGTGGTTCAACATTGTCTTTAGTCTTATGTCCAATCTCCTTAGTATCTGTGATGTCCTTTGGCGCTTTCATTCTTTCTTGCATGGCATCAATCTGAATTTGTTCTTCATTGTATCCTATACCACTAGTATCTCCTTTAATCTTTTGAGAATACAACTATGATTCTATCAGATCCTTGCTTGTGTGTAACTTGTCAATATGATTCTTTTCCAGAATCAATTCAGATTCCATCTTATCTTTGTTTTTTGTTATCTCCAATATTTCCATGTTTGCTTGTTTCAGTTCTTCATCTAACTGCTTGTTCACTTTGACTTGATCATCATAGGCGTCTTGATTGTTACATAGCTTTTCATCTAATTCTTCAATCTGATCCTTCAAAGATGAATTTTATTCATTCAAATTTTTGAATACTTCTCCCAAATCATTTAAAGAACAATTCCTTAATTCTTTTTTCAGTTTCTTGATAAGTATTTGCATATCATTAACTTTTAGTTTAAGATATTCATTTTCTTTTTCAGATGTGTCAAGTTCTTCAAGGGCTGCTTCAAGATTCTTTTTCAAGTGTTTCATTTCTTCCTTGTCCATGATCTCCTCAAGTGGTTAAAATTATTTTCTAAGGACCAGAGCTTTGATACCAATTGATAGGATTAGGATCACTGAGAGGGGGGGGTGAATCAGTGATCTATCTATTATAAATTTTTCTTATTATCTTGAATCTTAACTTTAATGCTTAAGTACTAAACTAAATATCAATGAAAGTAAGATAAAAATACACAAATCATAACACAAAATATGATTATGGGGAAACCCAATGTAGGTTAAAACCCCAGTGGGAATTAGTAACCACAAACATTCTGTACTAGTTTCTTATGATCCTTGTTAGAGATCCTTAACCCTGTTAGGAGTTGTCTTTACAATGTTTGAAGTACATTGACTTTGTTAAGGGTTGGACCCTATTAGTAGTCTTTTAAAATAACCTTGTTAGGGGTGGTGGACTTACTGTCCAAGGACTCACTGTCTAATTGCTCACTGCTCAAATGGTGAAAGCTACAACCTTCTGGATCTTCGATACACACTTTATCTGCAAGGTGAACTGCTACTGTGACACTGCTTGTTTGATCAATTCCTTTTTTGAATTGATGCTTTAATCTCTTGTAAAGAACTATAATATTCTTATCTTCACTTTGAAATCTTCTACTTCAATATCTATATCATTAACATATGACAGATATAGCTTTGCTATTTTAACACTCTACTCTACTTTTCTTATCTCTGGCTTTCGCAACTTCTCCGATCACAAATGACCTTCTATAAGAACTTCCTCAAGGGACATGAGCATGTAATCTTTAGGAAACCTTTTACCATCTATCTTGATCACTTAAATAAGCATGAAACCCTTTATTAAGTCAGCACAACATCAATTACAACTGCTTTACTCAAACTGAACAGACGTGTCTCTTCACACGGTCTGCTCCACAAAATCAGCTCTAACTTCTTTCTCTAGATGAATCAAGTCATGCACATTTAACCACACATGATGATATCACTAAAAATCACTAATCCAAAGGCACAAGTCTTGAGGATAGGTGCAAATTCTATACCAAAACAATCTCTATGAGCTCTTTCCATGATCTTTGTCCTATTCTAGCATTCATTGGCTGTACCTCTTCAACTAGTTGTATCTTCTTCATACTTGCACATCTGATCATGCTCTCTTATAATTAGCATGAATACATACTTACAAGCTTATCTTCAAATTCACATTTCCTAACTTGGTCGTATGCATGTGCACTGATGCTCTGTTCTTCTGGTACTCTACTAACTGTCTAGTCTTCTATACTTAGCCAATTTATGATCTTCTGATAATGTGTGTTGACTCCAACACTTCATATGACTTTGTTTCCACAATGAAAACACTAAATATATTCATACACACCATTATAGTCAACTTTCCAACAACACCAATTTCGGAGGTAGAAACTACAGTGGGCCTCGATTCGATCAACAACAATGGAACAACAATGCAAATGCTAGAGGTCCTCCTCCAAACCAAAACATCACTTAGGGTGGTGTTGGACCTAGCCATTCTGCACGGCTTGTAGAATTCCACCCCTTGACCAATTGGTGTAGATTTCATGACATTGGCTCTCATTTCAAGGTGAACTATGCCACATTGGAGAAGATCATCATGATCTCCCAGTCAGATAGACAACAACCTGTTGATCCTAATTCCCCAAAATCATCAGCACAAGATCCTACTCACAGTTCCTTCACATGTGAGACAATCTTCTTTGGGACAGATGAAGAGGATGAAGAAGAGCCCAAATTGTAGGGGTTATTTGATGAATCTATCCTGACCTTTGAGGCCAATGCCTTCACCAGCCCGCAGACTCCTTACAACACTCGGAGTCAAGCTGGCACAGGGCCAGTTTACATGCCAACACCTCCCAAGAATACATCTCCCCAGGACAACACAACTGATCACTCCTTCCCACTAAAAGGACTTGACTCTAATGAAACTAGGGATCTAGATGAGGGAAGCCAACTTTACCCATGGGGAAGGTTTGACATCACTAAGGCGTTGGAGAAAAGCACCACCTCCATGACCTTTATGGAGGTTTTGTTTAATTTCCCCGAGTAGTAGAAATCCCTTCTAAAGATCTTGGGAAACCTAGAATTCATTGGTCATCCACCAAAGATGGTCACATTTGATGATGCCAGTGTGGCTATCTTCTGAGGAAACACATAGGATCCTCCCTTCCTACTAGGCTTGAACATACAAGGGAAGAACCTATACAACTGCCTAGTAGATTTCAGTGCTTCGAGCAACGTCATTCCCTTATCTATATGCGAGAAGCTTGGACTCACTCCCACTCCATCCAAAGGCGTAGTAGTCCAATTGGACAAAAATACTTTAAAAATGGTGGGTGAGTTGAAATATGTCTGGATTTAGCTCATCCTAGACTTGTGGATATCATTCATAATAGACATCAAAGTGGTGGACATCCCTAAAAATTACGGGATATTACTAAGTTGAAATTGGTCTAAGGCCCTTAATGGGTATTTCTCCATGGACTTCTCACACTTGTGGATCCCCTGGAAGGGATAATCAAACCAAATCTAGGTAGAGAGTGAACCTAGGATGAAGCAGGCCCTCACCGAGGTTGGGAGGGTAAATGAAGTCCTATTCTCTTGATCTTCCCCTGGGGTGTACCCACCCCCTAGAAATCTTAACATATGATTTCACTATCGGGGAGGATCCCATTGTCGCTTAGAGAATTCATGACCTGGATGAGAAATTGAGGGGTGAGGTAAACTCACAAGGCAACACAACAACTCCTACCCCACTCTTGTCTAGCACCTGGTGTCAGGTACACTACTAGAAACATTCTAAAATAGAGTTTGAGCCTTGCATCGTCGCTGCTACCCACCATATCAACACCCTCCAGGAGAAAGAAAATAAAGCCAATTTTCCTGGACCCGCTAATCATTCTTGTGGTGCATCAGAGGTGTTGCTTGTCCAAGAATCCCAACCAGGGATTTATCTAGAGAAAAAAATCACCTACCTGCCATAAGACTTAGAGGAATCACCTCCCAACCCTCCCAAAATAATCCAAACACCACTTTGCCTTCTCAGCCCTAGAAAACAAACAATGACATGTGGACCCTAAATTTTGATGGATCTCGGTCTAAACAAGGATACGGGGGTAGAGTGGAACTAAGCAACCTGTGGGGGAAATCATTCCTTGCATCTTACAAGCTACATTTTAACTGCATGAATAATGTAACGGAGTGTGAGGCCTTGGTCCTCAAACTCCTGTTTGCATTGAGAAAAGGGATCACCCACCTCTAGGCGATGGGTGATTTAGAGTTGATTGTAAAATTGGTCTGGAGCCAATACACTTGTAAAAACAAAAGGCTCGCTGCATGTCGCAAGTGGACATGGAGCCTAATCAAATAATTTGATTCTTTTGGCATCGATCTTATCCCCTAGAAATGTAACTATGTTCCGGATGCTCTTGTTGTGTCTACCAGCACCCTTGAGCCAATGGCTGGCTCCCGGATTTGGAAGTTTTCTAGTGAGATGGTCCCCACCCTGTCCATCCTAGACAATATCACTCACCTTTAGGTTTTTGAGAATGACCAACATATTCTAGCCTTCATGGCCAATGTTGGCATTTCTGAGGATCAGATAGTGGAAGAAAGAGATCATGACAATACTGGGCAGGGTGAAGAAGATGATGGGATCATTGACCTACCAACCAACACCATTCCCAAGGGGATGGTAGCTCTTGAACACATCTTTGATTAAGACCCATAGGTCTGAGATAAGATATCATCCTCCTCTAAGGGAGGAAAATTTTAAAAGATTAACATTGGCTAGGACAATGAAGAAACATTTGTGCATATTGATACCTCTTTCTCCCTAGAGGAGAAGGAGAAGATTCTCACAGTTCTCCGAGAATACATTGATGTAATTGTATGGGGGTATGAGGATCTGAATACCTATGACACATCCATCATGACTCATACTATCCCACTAAAACTAGATGCTAATCCCTTCTGGAAAAAGTAAAGGCCGGTAAACCCATTGATCGAACCTCTAATTCATTAGGAGGTTCAAAAATTGCTATCAGCCCAAATTATCTTTCCTATCCAGCACACAACCTAGTTTTCCAACCTCATCCCCATACAAAAGAAAAATGACAAGATCTACCTATGTGTGGATTTTCACAATTCAAACAAGGAATCCAAGAAGGACAGTCACCCTCTCCCCTCATTGATTAGGTGCTACAAATTGTTAATGGATCCCAAATGATGTCCTTCCTGGATGGGTACTCTGGATACAACCAGGTTATGGTTAAGTATGAGGATAGAGATAAAATGACGTTCACCACAAAGTGGGGAATGTTTTCATATCGGAGAATGCCCTTTGGCCTTATCAATGAATGGGAATTATTTCAAAAGGATATGGACATTGCATTTGAGGGCATAGTTAACAAATTCATAATCATCTATATGGATGATTTAATAGTCTTTTCTCTGGACAGGTGTGATCATTCTGCCCACCTTCCCAAATTTGTGACAGATGTCACCGATATGGTATTTCCCTGAACCCTAAGAAATGCATATTTGGGGTCACTAAAGGGAAGCTTCTCAGGCATATAGTCTTTGAGAAGGGGATATCTATTGAACCTAAGAGAGTTGAAGCACTGCTGAATTTACAGATGCCCGACAGTAAGAAAGAAATGAGATCTTTCTTCAGAAAGATAAAATTTGTTTGGCGGTTCATCACTGGATTCACCAAGATAGTTAAGCCACTCAACGACATGATGAAGAAAGACACAAAGATTTATTGGAGCCCCAAAGTGAAGCAAGCATTTTCTCAGATCAAGAAAACCATAGTGGAGGCACTAGTCCTGGAAAATATGGACTATTCCCTCCCATTCCACATATAATCCTTCACTTCACCACATTCAGTAGTAGTAGTCCTAACCTAGAATGTTGAAGGGAAAGAATGAACCATTTATTTCATGATCTCCCCCTTCAAGAACACCAAATTTTGATACTCACCTTTGGAAAAGAATTTTTTTTGTCTAGTCCAGGTCGTGAAGAAATTCCAACACTTTATTCTCTGCAGCAAGGTGCATGCTATCATTCTGGACCAAGTTGTTAAATATTTGCTGCTGCAGAGAGAACTAGGCAAATGCCGAGGGAAGTGGATGGCCATCCTCCAATAATATGATCTGGAAATGCAATCGATAATGATATTTTGAGGTCAGGGACTATGCAAATCAATGGAAGTAACTCCAAGCAATGAATGCCAAACTTACACAGTGGAGTCCGTCACTCAAGACCCATGGTATACTAATTTGGTGTACCAATTTCTCAACAATAGATGCTCAAAGGGGCTTCCCCCAAAAAAAATTTGTGCCTTGCATTTGAAAACACACACTTCATGATAAAAAATGGAACGCTTTTTCACAAAAACTATGAGGGGATTTACCTCCGGTGCATAGATCGAGACCAAGATACTAAAATGATAGAAGAATTTCATGAAAAATTTAGAACCAATCATGGCTCAGCTGATGCCACTGCCCACTAGATTCTCTGGTTTGGATACTATTGGACCTTCATCTCTAAAGATGTCTACAATCACATGAGGAAGTGCCACACTTGGCAAACAATAGCCCATCTTGAGAGGAACCCGACCATGCCTTTGCAATCGGTCTTTGAAGTTTGACCCTTCGCCCAATGGGAATTTGATTTTATTGGGGAAATCAACCCCAACTTATCCACCAACCACCACTATATTCTAACTACTACCAATTACTATACCCGGTGTTTTAAAGTGATTCCATTCAAAAACAACACGGCAGTTGTAGATATCAAATTCCTGGAAAAAAACATAGTCACTAGATTTAGAATGCCTTTCACTATAGTGTGTGACAATGGTCCAATATTTTCTTCAGCATAGTTACTTGAATGGACCTATTAAAGGAATATCACCTTGAAGTTCTCCAACAACTACTACCCCCCAAGGGGATGGTGTGGCTGAATCTACTAATAAAAATATGTTAGAGGTGATCAAACACTTGTTAGAACAAAACCCCTGGGATTGGCATCAAAAGCTTTGGTTTTCCCTTTGGGTGGATCATATTAGAATTAAAGAAGCCCTGAGGACTTCCCCATTTCACCTATTTTTCCAAATTCTTGTGTTCCCTATCAAGTTACAAATCCCGATATTACAGTTAATGCAAGAATTTAACAATTGAGACAACATTGTGAAGGTTTGGCTCCTGACCCTGGTGAGAATGGAGGAACAAAAGGATGCAGTGCTAGAAAATTTTGTGTATCATCAAGAAGTAGTTAAATGATGGTTTGACCGGGGAGCCTAGAATAAGGCCTTTCAGATTTCAGACCTAGTCCTTCTAGGGGACAAGGCCCAGGAAAAAAAAAAGGAAAGCACACCAAATTTCAAAGGGTCTAGCTCAGACCATATATGATTTTGGAGATCTATGGGGAAAAAAATTATCACCTCAATATAATGGATGGAGAAGCCATCCCATTTCCTTTCAATGGAGATTTTCTCAAACACTACTTTGAATGAGATGGGTGGTAAGTTTTCCCGAAGTTGTATTATATGTAAAGTTGTTCCTGCTTGTAAATATCTCTCTTGGTGCTCTTTGGGAGTGCCTTGTCCTTGTAAATAGTTGTCAGTCATCCTATGGGACCACCTCCTTTCCTTTTTTTTTTGTTTATGGCTCTAGTTTTTTGGGTTCCAGGTGTGTTTCCTTCCTCTTGTAGATAGGTGTTTCGCATGACATCTAGTCCCTGGAATGGTACCTTATGCATTTCGGGTAGTTCAGAATCTATTGTTAGCATGGTCAAATTTGTTCGCACTCCAGAGTTATTTTTTTATGTATGGTAAAAGGTTATGGGTAATCTTTATCAGATTCATATCTTGATAGTCTCGACATCAGTTAACAGAAAATCTAAGAATCAAGTAATTGCATGGTCCTTGAGAGAAGATCGGTTGCACTAATTGTTGGCAAAATCTGAAAATCATAAAAATATCCTGGGTCTGGAATGTCTCTCATATTTAGCACTTTAAAACAGATGGCAAGGTGAAAGAAGTACCACCATAAAAATTAGCTAAGCTTAAGGTTCACGGTGAAAGGAATACCATCTTCCCATCTTCAAAAGGAAAAGAAAAGAACTGAAAAATAGAGAATTCTGAGATCTAGGGGACCTTGCAAGATGTGATGATTTTGGTTTGATGTATTTAGTGTCTTGTCTTTGCTTCTCCTAGAAGTCATCGGCTTGATTTTCTTTCAAAGAACACACTACACAACCGACCAAAGATTGAAGGATTGAATCAATGATGAGTCACATTTTCTTAGACACCTCATGCCTTGCAAGAAGAATACTCTAGGTAAAGGTAAGTTCTAGTTTTTCTAACCAGAGATTTTGTCATTCTCAAATGTGTAAATCCATTCATCCCAATGAGTTACCATTTATTATGCCCTACATACCCATCCCTACATTTTGTAGGAAAAATGTTGGGTCCCCCTTTTTTTCTTCTATTCTCCCTTGGTTTCTTTTTTTTTCTTTGTTTTATTTGGCCTTTGCCTTTGCGGGGCCAGTGTTGTGTTCTCTTTTGGTCTTCCTTGCTCTGGAGCCTAGTCCCAGAGTGTTTGTCTTCTTTTTTCTAGCCAGATTCCAGACTCCAGGATTCTCTGTCACCATCTCCTCTTTTACTAGAGGGTACGGTTGCATGGGATCTCCAGGCCCGGAGTCCAGAGGTTTGCCTTTTCTTGGTAGCTAGATAAGGTAGCGTTGGCACTACCCTTGGTGTCAGATGCCCACAAGCCCACATTGAAGATTTTTAGGCAGTCTTCCAGGACAATTTTGAAGTCCAAAATCGACACTTTGTCAGAATGATGCAAGGCATGATGAAGTTCCTCAAGCTTTGAAACTTTCCCAAGGAATTTTTGGATACTGGGTCCAAAGAAGACCCATAGTACAAGACATAGGGAGTAGATAAAATGGATCTCCCTCTGGTGGACTAGGACACCCCAAAAGGCCAAACAATTGAAGACATCACCCACAATGTAATTGAACGTAGTCATGCATGTTTTCAGAAGGTGTGTCTAAAAAGTACTTGAAGAGTTGGCCCATTGTTGCAGGGATCCACTTCTGGGACCGGAACCTCTATGTACGGTGAAGATAGAGGAAAGCGAAAAGTTGTGACTCCACCCCAAATCCCATCCAAAATTTCCATTGTGGAACAATTGCACCTTCAACTAGTAGTGTCCCACCAAATGAAGGAAGCCATAAGCACCTGACTAGGTATCCTGGTTATTACAGCAGAACCTGGCCTCCCTTCTGACTCCCCCTCACTTGTAGAACTCATGGTCTGGGTAATAGGGATAGGAGCAGAGGAGGATCGTGCAAATATTTTGGATTTTGGGCCCCTTTGGTAACAAGGAGGAAGAAGAAAAAGACAAATGTTCCTCAACAAAAGGTGGAAACAAACCTCGGGATGCCCCACTCCCCCGAGGTGTAGATTATCCCAAACTCCCCTAAGCTAGAAAATCAACCAGGGAATCCCCTAGAGACCTCCCCTCTACATGATGATTTTGATGATCTATTTGGGATAGATGAGCTTGTAAATCTACAAGGGGATATAGGGAAAGAGCTAGAATAGATCACTGCTCAAGAAGAATAAAGAATCCCCACTAATGGGGAGATACCAGAAAAAGAAGTTGCCACAGAGAAAGAATTTTGGGCAGAAAGAGAAAAGGAACTAGAGCAAGTGGACATCCCAGATGTCCAAGAAATCCTAGTCCTGGAGACCAAAATAGAAAAGAGGCAAGTACAAAATGAGTAGTCGACTTTGGCTGAGGGAACTGGACCTACAGGAGAAACCATAACCTTAGCCACCATGCTCTAGATGCCTCCGCCTACCCAAGGCAGTATGACATTTGGCCAGGTGATCCTAGTAATACTACAGGTAGATCCTGTTCGGACACCTTTGCCATGTCCTAAGGATAAGGCAATGAAGGAGGATGTCCTAGAAGATAATGCTAGAGAATAATAGCAGTAGTAGCAGTAGAAGGATGAGGGGGAGAACTCCAGAGATATGGACATTGATCTCATAGATACTTCTAATGATGGGAGAAGTGAGGTAGATAATATTGATGCCACAAAGGTAGAAAGTGCAGATAATCCCAAAAATCAAGAGAAAGAGTTCAAAGAGACCATAGATGCAGTGGAGAACAACAAAACACTATGGGAGACTCAAGTGATCAAGCTTTAGCAGCAAGGCCACCCCCACAACCACAATGGTTAGTAGAAGAAAAGAAGACAAAGGCCCTGATGGCAGAAAAATCCAATCTCTCCATGGTTGAGATGATGGCACAGAGTCAGAGCCTCCCCAAGGTGAAGAAGGCCCAGACCCTCAACTCCATTCGGACTAGTCTGGGTAGAGATATAGTCGCAATTATCACAACACCTCCCCTAGACAAAGAGGAAGCAACGGTAAGTGTTGTAGAATAGACAATTATAGAGGTACCTTTGGGGAAGAGGGATAAGCAGGGTGAATTGGACCTTCTCAAAGAATCTACCTTGGTAGTCGAGGCCCGATATGAAAAATAGATGTAGATGTTAAAGGAGGAAAGAGAGAAGAATTAAAATCTCCTCAGGCTTCTCACGGAACTTACATAGCCACTAGCTGAGATCTGTCTAAAAGCCTCCACCTATAGACCACCACTTCTGCAGGGTTACATGGATGCTCTTAGGGCCATGAAAAAGAGCATAGAGGCTGTAGATGGGTGGATTATGGAGAAGATCAAGGTTGTAAGGCAATTCTTAGAGGTGACACTCCCAGACCTTTATCTGGTCAGTAATCTTTGGTGCTAGGTAAACAATCCCATCGTCCTATGGGAAAAGGACAAAGGAAAATATGAGGAGTGGAGGACCCAATCAGAGGAGGTAATAAAATTTGGGGAGGAATCCGTCATAGAGGCCAAAATTTTGGGAGAAGAACCCTTTGGATTCCAGTGGGCCCAGCACTCTACACTTGGCCTCAAAATTGACGTAAGAAAGCAACTGGTTATGACCCTAAAAGATAAGATCATGGCGGTCTAGTATCCTTTGGACCTGTATAAAGCATTCATTGGAACGGTTTCACAAGTTGATCTCTTCACCACTGGGACTTGTGCCTTGAAGGATTATGTCCTCAGTAAATTTTATGAGCTGATGGAGTCCTGGTACCAGTCTATCAGGGACTTCGACGAAGGAAAAATGTCAAGAATATCCTAGATGATGCTCTGGGCTCATGACTCTATAAAAATAGCTGTAGAATTCTAGTAGGGGCCAAAGATATAGGAGAAAGGTTCAAAATCATCAGCGATCGATGGGATAATGTTAAGGACATAGATGAGGATGGCATTGGCAAAATTTTGGAGGCCTTCAAGAAAAGAAAGGAATAGTAGAGTTCTCCAGACTTTGGAGATTTTCACCAGTAGGGTGCATTTTTTAACATTCATTATTTTTTGAGCGTAAGCCCCTAGACTCCGAAATTCCAAATCTAAATTTTTGTATTCTTTCAATGACCCGTGTCAAGGTTCCCCAGAGCAGACCTGTCATTGTCAAGTAGTTAATAAGGGGGTTAGCAGGTAGGTGATCATGATAACGCATGTCAGATAGAGGGATGGCTCTAACAGATAATTTTACCAAGGCACTGCTCTAGCATTAACTACCTGGTGCATCGAAGATAGTGAGCTGCATTGTGTATTAATGAGGCATGTAGCCTCGAACTCTGAGAAGATCATATTTCTTCTATTCTTACTTTGGAACTCTTGTCGATGTTGATTCTTCCAACTTCTTTTCTTGTCTTCTTCCTTTGTCTTGTCAAACCTTTGCTCTTTTTGAGGTGATTGAAAGTAGTGGAGGTAGTATCAGCCACCAGATTTTGTATTTTAATGTTGAGTGTACAGTTAGATTAGGTTAATTTTTAGGGAAAACTATGTGTATAAATAATAAGTCCGACCTCATAACAAGGGTCGGAGAAATTGATAATTTTGCAGTCCAATACTATTAGCATTTCATTTCTCAGTAGTTTTAGGATCTCGATGCTTAGTATTTCTTAGTAGCTAGATGCTCCCTTGGGGCCATTGATGTACACACCGGTGATGTTGGAACACTCTATTAATGAAGAAGGAAGAATAGTTTCTGGCAATGATGTTCTTTATGTTCTGATCTCTGAGTTAGACATACCTTTTGTGTTGTATATTTCTATTGTCATTTACTCTGATGTTTTGTTTATATTAATGATCTCATTTCCCCTTGCTATTGTATGTATTAACTAATGGTTCTGTATCCATTCAGTATTTAGTATAGTTCATTAGAGCATTGTTGATGTTGGAAATATGTTGCATAACTATAAGTAGAAGCAATAAAATCTAACCCTGATCTATCTTTTGTTGTTTATTGGATAAACTTAGCATGCTTACAGGAAACCCTGACCTATCACCAAAATCCCCAAAGAAGATGAGTCAAAAACCAGCTATCCCCCGAATGAAATAGTCACTTGCCCAACTTAGCTCCCTGCACTGTCGAGACCCAACACTCAGGTGATTGAAGGCCCAGAGAATTTATTCCCCAGACAACCTTTATAGGCAAATTTGGTCGGTACATGGTGACAACTTATCTTCTGTTGATCAGATCTGACACAAAGTCCCGTCAACAGGGTCTTACCATGATAGGAATCCTATTCCAATTCTTTTGAAATCAGAGATTGAAATCACTCATCTCTTCTTGTGGAGCACTTTTCCTAGTAGTTAGTTGTTCCACCAAAGGAATATTATCAGATTTATCTTCAAAAAACTTTGAAAATTCCTCACCTAGTGCATCCCATGAAGCAATTGATCCAACTTGAAGAGTTCAGAACTATTCCAATGCTTTTCCCTTCAATGATGCAGCCAATAGCTTCAAATCTACATCCTCCTCTATGATGTGATGAACATTGAAAAGAGATGAAACATCTCTAATATTCTCAACTATTTTCCTTTGTCCTTCTCCCGTGAAATATGGTAACACTTTCAAGGCTTCCAATGGAATGTTGTTTTGATTGGCAATCCTTAAAGGGCTACCCTGATCAAAGACCACAAATGGTATCCTTCTAGCCATTCTTTGTGGTGCTATAGTAGAACTAGAAGGTGTTGGTTGATCTTCCTCTACTAGTTTCTCAAGAGCCACTTGAACTTGAAGTGCTGGAGGAATTTTAGAAGATTCTTAATCTGAATATGACAATTCAGTGTAGTAGGAGGGAGGAGCTAAACTTCTTTCAGACCTTCTTTTCCTTTATCTTACTGGTTTCCTACCCCTTACTACAGGATGAAAGGAGAGCTCTTTTGGACCTCTAGGCTCTCTCTACAAAGTTCTTCCTCTCCTAGTATGGGATAGATGTGTTGGAATAGTCCAAAGGGATAACTGAGAGGGGGGGTGAATCAGTTATCAAGTAGTTAAATTATTTTATTCTTATTAAGTTTAGAGTAACATTAAGCATATACACAATAAGATAACACAAAATAGAACACCACAATTTTGGTTACGAGGAAACCAAATTAGGTAAAAACCCCGGTGGGAACTAGCACCCACAAAGAACTCTACTTGAGTATAATAATCCCTGTTAGAAGATCTTACAACCCTGTTAGGAGTTGATCTTTACAATGCAATAAGTATAGTGACTTGGTTAAGGATTGGACCCTATTTGGAGTCTTTTAAAAATAACCATGTTAGGGGTGAGGACTCACTGTCCAAAAGCACACTGATAAAATGATGAAGGTTGCAACCTTCAGTAAAAAAGATATACAATATATCTGATAATGAACTGTTTGAGTGGACCTTCTATCTTGATCAGTTCCAATGAATTGTATACACTCTCTTCTTCTTCACATAGATCTTTGACTGATGAATGAAATGGATTTATTGTCCAAAAACAATCAACATTATATTATGTTCCTTTTCTATCTCTTTTATTATCATTCACACTTGGTGATCTTCAAATGAACTGCTATAAGTATCTTCTCCAAAAGATATTATCTTTGTTAGCTGTAGGAATCCCTCCAATGCTTCACTTGTTGGCTAAACAAAGCATGTAACATAATTAGAACCATGCAACTCAAAACAAATAGACAGATCACTTCAAAGATTTGGCTCCACCCAAATTACCCAAACATCATTCTTCGGTTGAAACACAATTAGCGCCTTTGGTTAATTAAATTAGACTCATAACTAAACATGAATCTAAAAATGCATATCCCATGGATAGACACAACTAAATAATCAATAAAATTACTGTTGGCTTACTTAAAACAATCCTCTGAAAATTTGGATGGTAAACACAGTAACATAACTCAATTGTTACTCAACATTTGAATTTGCGTGTATGAACTTGACATAGTAACTATGTCTAAAAAATAAAACCAATTGTGCAAGGCTTCCATATATCCATACTAAAAAGTGGATACAGTTCACTGTTGTATACTATATGTTATCATCAATGATAAACATACAGTCAACTGTTTTCACAAAGGAAAATCTCCAACAATATCTCCCTTTGACATTGATGGCAACATATGATTAAAAACACCATCAATCTAATCATTTCTTCTTTCTTTTTATAGTCTTCTCAATAACCTCATCAAAGGTTCCTCTTCACTATTGCATCTCCTTTGACTGTGTTTTGATTTTCATGAATATATACTCCCCCAAAGATATGCTTCCCCTTACTATATACTCCCCCTTCGACATCAATGGAAAAGGATGCCAAATATAGATAAGCATAGGTACTACTCCAGAATTAGAGTAGTCAACCACTCATCAGTCACCAAGAAATAATGCATTTTTTGTGAGTTATAATAAGACTTAGGAAATGAAATTGCTCCCATCTTCTTCCTGATATACTCAAAAGTATATTTTGATAATGGTTTTGTGAATATATCTGCCAAATGCTCTTTAGTGCTAACATAATCCAGCTTCACTTCTCTTTCTGTAACTTTTTCTCTTAGAAAATGATATTTTATTTCTATGTGTTTTGTCTTTGCATGCATCACAGGGTTCTTTGACATGTTAATAGTACTGGTGTTGTCACAATGGATGAAAATGGGATAATAAATCTTAATTTAAAAGTCTTTAATCATTTGTTTGATCCAAACTATTGTTGAACAATTAAATGCAGCTGCTACATACTCAGCTTTTGTTGTAGACTGAGAAATAAAGTTCTGCTTCTTGCTTGTCCAAGTAACCAACCTGCTTCAAAGAAATACAGCTCCTCCTGAGGTACTCTTTTTGTCATCAACACAACCTGCCCAATCTGTTTATGTGTATAAATTAAGTTCTACATTTTCTGAATTAGGATACCGTAAACCATAGTCTATAGTTCCCTTTAGATATTTGAATATTCTTTTTATTGCCATTAGGTGATTCTGTTTAGGTTCAGCTACAAATCTCCCAACAATGCCAACTGCATTAGATATATCTGGTCTAGATTGAGTGAGATATATGAGTTTTCCTATCATGGATTTGTAAAGTGTTTTGTCAACTACTGCGGAGTCATCATTTTAAGAAAGCTTGCTTCCTGTTATCATGGGAGTGCTTACTGGCTTGCAATATTCCATTTTGAATGTCTTCAATATCTCCGTCACATATTTAGACTGATTTATGAATATACCTATGTTTTTCGACTTTACATTTAATCCCAAAAAGTATTTTATAGGCCCAATCATGCTCATTTCAAATTTACTCTGCATCTCTTTTGCAAATTTTGCACTAAGCTTGTCATTGCCTCCAAAGATAATGTCATCAACAAAGATAGCAACAAGTAGTAATCCTTGAGGTCTCTCTCTAATGAATAAGTTGCAATTTTTTGCTCCCTTTTTGAATCCAATCTTTGTTAAGTATTCATATACTCTCTCATACCATGCTCTTGGGGCCTGTTTAATTCCATAGAGGGCTTTCTTTTGTCTGCATACCATGTCTGGATTGTCTAAAAGTTTGAATCCTTCAGGCTTCTCTATGTAGACTTCTTCCTTCAAGTCACCATTCAAGAAACTTGAATTGACATCCATGTGATATACTTTGAAGTTTTTGCATGTTTCATAAGCTAAAAAAAAATTATATAGCTTCCAGTCTGCTCATAGGGGCAAATGTATTGAATAGTCAATTCCTTCTCTTTGCGCATATCCTTTGCATACCAATCTTTCTTTATTTCTTATTACTGTACCATCTTCTTTCAAGTTTTTTCTGAATATCCACTTAGTTCCAATCACGTTCTTTTCACAAGGTCTATGGACCAATTCCCATGTGTCATTCTTAATTATTTGATCTAATTCTTCTTCCATTGTAGTTTTCCAATCTGAATCATTGCACACATCTTCAACACTTAAGGGTTTAATTTGTAAAAGTAAACATACCTCTTAATTAATGGTTGAACCTTTTTCTCAGGATCTTGTCAAAACTTTACTTCTCTGATCTCCAATGATATCTTCTTTTTAATGGTAGGGTATGTGTAGGATCATGGTATACAAAACAGGTCCTTAAGTGGCAATGAAAATTTAGAAAATCAGGGTTATGCAAGTTCACATAAAAATTCTAACAAGTTATCAATCTTATATAAAAAAATATGTAACAAGAGAATCTATAGAAAATTGAATGTAGTTTATAAGATACCTACCCTTTTTTAAATAAAACATTATTCTATATGGTAAAAATTTCAAATTTCAATGCGGTAGTATGAAAATTTTAGGAAAAATATAAGAAGTAGGTGTATGTCTGACCACGTTAAACACAATCAAATGATAATATTTTTTTACAAGATTCTATATATAAGTAGTAGACTCATGTCTAGATGTGACACATATTTTTTTGTAATTTTTTTCCATGTAAATAATTAATTATGATTTTCCTACTACAACTTTTCCAGAATATACAAACTCTCGTGTCTCACCACCTTAATTTAGTCTAAACTTCATCAAATTGAAAATTTTTAATTTTTTTTTATTGTAGTAGCTAAATCATAGAATGTGACTCAAGTTTTTTATTTCAAAAGTGTTATACCATTTGAAATTTATAGTTATTTTTCAATCAGTCTATCAACCAGGACTAGAAAGATAAGAAGTAGGTGTATGTCTGACCACCTTAAAGACAATCAAATTTTTTATTTTTTTTTACAAGAATCTAGATAGTTGTAGACTCATGTCCATATGTGACGCATATTTTTTGTAATTTTTTTCTATGTAAATAATTAATTATGATTTTTATTCTAAAACTTTTCCAAAACATAAAAGCTCTCGTGTCTGACCACCTTAACTTAGTCTAAACTTCATCAAATTGATTTTTTTTTCTTTTTTTCTTGTGGTATGTGAAGCATAGAATGTGAAATATGTTGTATATTTACAAAATTGTTATACCATTTAAAATTTATAGTTGTTTTTCAACTAGTCTACCAATCAGGACTTCTTTTCACATCGCCACTTTTTGGCAAACCATGATCCTGCACATACCTAGTATCTGGATGTATATTTTTATATTTTAGGTGTGACACTCTCATCTATAATTTGTGATTATTCTTGACTCGGTTCAGGATTATTGCATGATACATCAATATAGTCAAACATTTCTTCTATAACTATTTCTTTATCGATAGGTCTAGGTTCATCTTCAATCATAGGTGCATATTCATAGTATCTTTCTTGAATCATGAACTTGTCATCAATCTTCACATGTGCACTTTCAATGATTTTCTTCAACCTTAAATTAAAAAATCTATATGCTTTTCTCTTAGTAGATTAACCAAGAAAAATACCTTCATCACTTCTAGCATTAGATTTTCCAACACCATCATCTCTCTTGATGTAGCACTTGCTTCCAAAGATTCTGAAGTATTTTACTGTACCTATACATTTCCAAACCAAATTTCATAAGTTGTTTTGTCTGCACCTGGTCTTAGTTGAATTATGTTGATAGTATAGACTTTTGTATTGACTGCATCTCTCCAATAGGTGTGTGCAACTTTTCCTTCAATCATGATAGTGTGCGCTCTGTCAAGTATTATCTTGTTCCTCATTTCTACAATTCCATTTTTTTGAGGGGTTCTAGGTGCACTTAGTTTTCTTTTGATCGCATGCTCTTCACAGTAATCAGGAAACTTGTTAGAGGTGAATTCTCCTCCTTTATCAGATCTCAGACATTTTATCTTTAATCCAGACTCATTTTCAACTTTAGCTTTGAATATTTTGAACTTCTCAAAGGCTTCAGATTTGTCTTTCAAGAACGCAACCCACATCATTCTTGAGAAATCGTCAAAAAACAAAATGAAATATCTTTCACTATAGTAAGATATTTTTTGAGTAGGTCCACATAAATCTATATGTACTAGATCTAATTTTCTCTCTACAGAGTTTTGTTTTCTTCTGAATGAGGTTCTCACATGCTTAACCATCATACATTCCCTACACATAGTATCAACTAGTCTTGCAATACTAGGAAGGTCTCAAACTACTTTTACATTGCTTATTTTTACTATGTTGTCAAAATTGATATGAAAAAGTCTTTTGTGCCATAACCAACTGTCATCCACTTTTGCAAAAAAACAACTTACTTCAGAGTTAAGCTAAAAGGCATTACCTTTGGTCTTTGATCCTGATGCAATCATGTCTCCTTCTTTTTTGTTATTAATGCTCTTGTTGTTTTTGAATTCTAACTGATATCCTTTATCAAGCAACTATCCAACACTTAGTAGGTTATGATGTAAACCATCAACATATAGAATATCATATGTCTTGTTCTTCCCATATAAGGTGATATATCCTCTGCCTATGATAGGTTTTTCAGTGTTATCTCAAAATCTAACCATGCCACCTTCGTACTTAACTAGATGTACAAATATATCTTTGTCTCATGTTATGTGATGTGAACACCCATTTTCTATTATCTAGTCTATTGTGATGTCTGCTTGTGAGACTAAATCCAATTCTTGTTCTTTTATTTCATCTTCAATTTCTATTGTTTCAATCATTTTTTCATTATCTTTAATTGCAATGAATCCAATTTCATCTTCCCCTGAACCATCATCAGTCACACCATCTTCAGCATGATAGCACTCCTTAGTATATTTGGGTTTGTAAACTAATCTAAACTTCTTGACTCTTGTAGGACACTTGGATGCAAAGTGACCAACTTTGTTGCATGAAAAGCATTTGAGAGGTAGTTGTCCTTCATATTTTCCTTTACCTTTCCTTTCTTTCTTAGCAATCATGGCAATGATTTCTTCTAGTTTTGTATGAACTTCTTCTTTCTCAATATTACTAGAGATGCTCAAGGATTTCTTACCATGGACTGAGGCTTTGAAAGTTGTTTCCATTTTAGGTTTTGTCTTCAATCTTGATATCTCAAATATAGATATTTTGCTAATTAAGGTTTCTCATTTGAATTCCTTTGATAATTGCATGGTTTCATCCAAGATGTTTATCTTGATTTCATAATCTGTTGTCAGTGTAGTCATCAACTTGTCCATTATATATTCCTTTGTGATTTCTCCACCATTGTTCCTGATTCCTGAGACTGCTTCATTAATCCTTTGATTGTAAGGTCTGATGTTTTCTTCAGGTAGCATCTATAAATTGTTGTATCTTTTCTTCCATGTCTTTCTACATGCATTCTTGGCTTGGATGTCTCCTTCAAACATATCTTATAGATATTTCCAAATTGAATATGCTTTGTTTGGCTTCTTGATTTCAGAAAATTCACTGTCAGATAGGGCACTGATTAGGGCTTCTTTGGAAATTGAATTTTGGGTGAATACTTCCTTTTGTTTATTAGTAGAATCTTCTTCTACAGGGCCCTTCAAGGTAGGAACATCAATTGCGTGAGTAGAAACCTCATATATCTCAAAACCAACGCACTAAAGAGGTGTTATCATTTCGTTCTTCTAGAAAAAATAATTCTCTCCATAAAACTTAGGAATCTCTTTCCTGAAGTACACCATCTGATCTACCTTAAGCTGTTAAGATTTCTCTTGGTGGAACTTGGCTCTGATACCAATTGTTAGAATAGTCCAAAGGGATAACTGAGAGGGGTGGGTGAATCAGTTATCAGCTAGTTAAATTTTTTTATTCTTATTAAATGAAGAGTAACATTAAGCATATACACAATAAGATAACACAAAATAGAACACCACAATTTTGGTTACAAGGAAACCAAATTAGGTAAAAACCCCGGTGGGAATTAGCACCCACAAAGAACTATACTTGAGTATAATAATTCCTATTAGAAGATCTTACAACCCTGTTAGGAGTTGATCTTTACAATGAAATAAGTAGAGTGACCTAGTTAAGGGTCAGACCTTGTTAGGAGTCTTTTACAAATAACCCTATTAGGGGTGAGGACTCATTGTCCAAAAGCACATTGCTAAAATGATGAAGGATGCAACCTTCAGTAAAATAGATATACACTATATCTAATAATGATTTGTTTGAGTAAACCTACTATCTTGATTAGTTCCAATAAATTATATACACTCCCTTCTTCTTCACATAGATCTTTTACTGATGAATGAAGTGGCTTTACTATCGCAAAATAATCAGCATTCTATTTTGTTCCTTTTCTATCTCTTTTATTATCATTCACACTTGGTGATCTTCAAATGAACTACTATAAGTATCTTCACCAAAAGATATGATCTTTTTCAGTTATAGGAATCCCTCCAATCCTTCACTTTTCAGCTAAACAAAGCATGCAACATAATTAGAACTGCACAACTCAAAACAAATAGACACATCGCTTCACAGAGTCGGCTCCACCAAAATTACCCAAACGTCATTCTTCGATTGAAACACGATTAGCACCTTTGGTGAATTAACTTAGAATCATAACTAAACATGAATCTAAACACACATATCCCATGGATAGATGCAACTGAATAATTAATAAAATTACCATCAGATTACTGAAAACAATCCTCTGAAACTATGGATGGTAAATAGAGTAACATAACTCAATTGTTACTGAACATTTGAATTTGTGTGTATAAACATGGCATAGTAACTATGTCTAAAACACAAAAACAACCATGAAAGGCTTCCATATATCCATATTGAAAATTGGATACAGTTCACTATTGTATACTATATGGTGTCATCAATGACAAACATATAGTCAACTATTTTCACAAAGGCAAATCTCCAAGAAGATGTAAATGCTCAAACTCTTTTACTCTCCTTGTTTGGATTATGTTCATGTATCACAAGGGGTCCCACCGGGTGTGCCAAAAACTATTAAGGCCTTTAAATATCACCCTAACTCACGCATTAGGGCATACTAATATATCATCGTAACAATGGAAACCTTCCTGAGTTGTGGGTGGACTCTGATTAAGAAGGAATCTCCAGATTCTATGTTGGTTCCTATTCTGAATGGGGAAAAGGAAAAAGATAACTTAAAACTAAATAAATAAACTGAAGGGTGATACACCAAAATGGATTTAGATAAATCAGAACTTCAAACCAGCGTCCATAAGACACACACTATTGAGATTTGCAATAAACATTCTCTACTCAACATATAGCTTGACCTAAGAACTCACTCTTAGGGTTTACACCACAAACAATCATAATCTGCCAACAGACATACATATTCTGCAAAAGGTTGTATTTTTACAACTTAGAGAAGGAATTGGATTAAATTCACTTTTCTATGCTATAAAACACATTACACTTAAATGCAGAAAAGTTGAAAAGGATTTCTATCAAAACTTGGTAATTATGTGAATAATGGGGAAGTTGCTTTATTTTCTTCAAAATCTACAAAAGGTTATATGCAAAGATACAAAACATGCCAAGGAATAAGTTACATTCACTTGATCACAATCTTGCATCAAAACTAAACCTATGGCTACAAAATGTATGTAAAAGGCACAAACGAACAAGTATGTTCACTAAACCACCTTTTCCGTAAATTATGAACCCCTAAAACTGAGTAGGAATCTCAGATATATACCCCCTCAAGGATAATTTTGAAAATCCAATGCCCTCCAAAATCCCTCCAAATCATCTAGAAACCCTAACCATAAGGCATAATTCATGCCTTAATACATGCCCCTAATGTTTGTATTTATGAATATACATCTTCTATTTTAAAACCTCACCAACATATACAACATCCCATAACATATCACCCAAGCCCTAAACTCATATCATAAACCCCAAACCCAGCCTAAATCCAATAGCATAACCCTAGGTCAACATGACCAAAACTTTGCAAACAACCACTCTCAAAAATATCAACGTCTCCATCAGCAAGGTGGTTGTCATGGCACTTGGATTTTGATGCTTCTTGTTGTAAAACACTAAATTTTTTAATGCATTAACTCCCTTGACAATGGATTCCAAAGTTTAACCAAAACTTGGTATTATTCTTGGTTTTGGCAATTCGATTCTTTGCATTTGGTAAAGACGTGGGTTTTGAAACCCTAGCTTATGGCACCGCTTGCTGTGAACATGGCATTGAATCTAGTTATTTTTTTCTTCTTTGTGCTTGGTTTTTCGATCTAGAAGTTGACACTATGATGTGGGAGTTGTTTTGTATTCTTTAAACTCTCCCCTATGATCTTGGGTTGATATGTAGTTATCTCTACAGTTTTCTCCATCTATGGTTGCAACTATGAGTTTGCATCTTGAATCATGGAGCTCAGACTCCAACTAGAAGTGGTTATAAAGAGCCCATCCTCTCTATAAGCATTTGGCACTAGAGTGCATGTTTGAACTTGGCTCTCAAGTTGAAGTCTATTGTTGAAAATAGAGAGCTCAGGTTCTTGAACACCGCAGCTTTTAATGATCTGGGTCTTTGACATAATGGGTGGAAATGTTTATGCATGTCTTCATGGAGTTGGGGCTCTACATCATCACATCTCAACTACTATTCCTTCTACCATGGCTTTATTGACTCCAGATAAGTCATCATCTTTGCTTCTTTTCTCATTCTTCCTATTTGTTGAACTCATGGTTGATGTCGCCTTTTCATTTCATAGCTTTTAATGATTTGGGTTACGGGCTTTTACTTTGTTTCTCAACTCGAGCCTTTGCTTGCATTATGTAGTTTTTGAGTAGTTACATCTTATTGGTTTCTACACTTCATTTTTTCTTAATACATGTCTTCACTATTGTCGAATTAGGTTTTATTATGTCTTGTCTTTACTGTTGACAGTGAACATCATGTTTGAAGCATAACCATTATTAAGACTGATAGTAGCCACCATGTTGTCTAGACTTGTCCATTGTTCTGGTCTTCATCCTACAAAAATAACAAATGAAAAATGTATCATATTATAGATGTAACTCCAGTAAGCAAGTTATCTGAGGGGTTTGAGCACGGGTTTGTGACACCCATGAACATTACTATTAACAGAGATGTTGATACTTTTAAAATACATCTTTTCCTTTACAAAAAACACTATCATTTCTCAAACATGTATGTTACATTAGATAATAATGCTATTTGTTTGACATCTGTACATGCATATTTCACTTTGACAGCACTGCAATTTATTTTCTTTCTTGAACATGCACTGTCATTTGATCATTTCTCTGTATATGCACATTAATTTCCAAAGTAAATATCACTGTTATGAACTCACATCTCTTTACAACATCATTACTATTATCCCTCTTCTCTTGAATATGAATTGTTATTTGATTTTATGTATATGCACATTACTTTGATGACATTTATGTACATCCATTCTTTGCATAATTGAAATGTTGCTAAACATTGCTATCCATCTTTTATGTGCATAATTTATTTGATAAAAATAAATGATACTTCCATGGATAATTAAATAACAATGTTACCGTCTCATTTGATATTCTGTAATTCATATTCCTTCTTTTAAACACCTCTGTTACAATAGCATTACAAAACAGATGCAACTCTTATTCATTTTCTGTGTACATGCACATTCATAACAACATTACTTTTATCTCTCACTTCTTCTTTGTCCAAACACACCAATATTCATAATAGTATTTTATGCTCTTTGTATTTGATGTTAATAGTGTTTGAATATATGGTTATTGTTCTTATATGATACCATATGCATCTGCATATTTTAATTATTTGATAACTGATAGCAATGTAACTTGATCATCTTTTTGCATATAAGTTTTGCAATTCCTTCCTTTGCACATGCATATCCTATCTTGCACATACATCTTTTGTAGCCTCTTTTCATTGCTTTTGATCATCTCACAACATCATTAGTGTACCTTTCTCCCATTGAGTTGTAACAACATTTATTCACTATGCATAAAATCTTATGAACTACATCTCTTTATAACTGTTAAGGCCAAAAAATACCACCCTAACTCAGGCATTAGGGCATACTAATATTTCATGGTAACAATGGAAACCTTTCTGAGTTGTGGGTGGAATCTAAATAAGAAGGAATTTCCAGATTCTAGACTGGTTCCTATTGGATTTGGGGTATAATTAATCTAATGCTTTCTCCTAGTTTTTTGGAAAGGAAAGGGAGAAATTTTAACTATAAACTGAATGAATAAAACTTAAAAGATGATACACCAAATAAGATTCATATTTCTCAAAGGTTCAAACTCACATTCACTTGACATACCCTAATGATTTCTGCAAAATCATTCACTTTCCAATACATAGGCTATCTTGGAAATCACTACTAGGGATTTCACCACAAATAGTAATACTCCTATCGATAGACATGCAGATTCTACAAAAAGGTTATATTCTACAACCTAGAATAGGAATCAAGACAATTCACTAATCTATATTATAGGTATATTACACTTCAAATACAGAAAATTGGATAGGATTGATAACAAAGACCATAATAAGGTGTATGAATAATGGAATAGCTTTATTCTTATCAAAATCTGTCGGAAGTTACATGAATGAATTTTAGAACAATGGAAAGGCATACATGCATCCTCTTGCACAAAATTGATACTCAACATGAACTAAATGGATACAAAATGCATTAAAAAGGCTATAGGAACAAAATAGTTTGCTAAAAGCACCTTTTCTCTAAATTATGAGCCCTACAAATGAATAAGAAGTTTAGTTATATAGCCCCTAAGGCAAATTTTGAAAATAAAATTCCCCTCCGAAATCTCTTCCTCAACAGATAGACAACCCTAATTTTAAGGCCTAAATGGTGCCAAAAACTAGCCTCCAACAAGCCCCTTAAAAATAGCCAAATCACTAAATCTAAGTCATGACTAATGCCTAAAATCTAGCCCTAAATCCAACCCCCTCTAATGTTGGTGTTTAAATATTTAAATATTTTACATAGTGTTACCACTTTCTAACAAAAATACATTACAAAACCCATTCAAACCTAACCCATTTGCATAAACCTGATACTATAACATGAAAACCCTAACTCCATATGCAAACCCAACCCCTAGCTAAGCTAATCAAGCCTAAGGTCGATAGGACTAACACAAGATATTTCCAGTGGATGAGCTTTCTAGGTACTGTCATGGCACTGCAGTTATCCAAGCATTAACTCTTCATTGTACTTTGATGGACTTCAAATCCTATCCAACTTGACATAGGCATTGTATTGAACCTCATCTGGCATTTTGTCTTAGGAGAGATGTTAGGTTTTTGAAAGCCCTTCTACCGCCATGTTTTTTATTCTTGCACTGATATCTAGCTTCTCCTCTGCATGCTATGAGTTTGAGTTTGCAGGCCATAATACATGGCATTCTACTTCTATTTATTTCTTGGGAAGCATTTGTATTTCATCTTCCTTGTAAAAATCTCAAGCTTCTTTTAGTTTGAAATTATGCTCTTAATAGTGTGAGAGATCCATGCCATAATACTTGGCATTCCATGCATCTTTGTTTGAAGCTTGAGTTCCGTTGCAGCTTGACTTACAACCTAGAGTCTTATTTGTGGGCTATTCTCTAGAGTCTTCTTTTAGTGTGAGGGTTTTTCTCTATTATCGATTGTGGATCATGATTATGCAACCTGAGCTCTTTCTGAAGTGAGAGTTATATCTTGGAATTATATAAAGGGATTGACCATCTTCTATGTCATGGGATTTGAAACTGGATTCAACTTTACTTACCCTGAAGTCACTTGCAGTTAATAAAGGGTTTAGGCTCTTTATAATGCTACAGACTCTCCAAACTGGAAGCTTTCCCTTGTGATTATGGACTCGAACTACACGGGCTTCATTAATCTTGATCTTTGAATAACAGTTAAGTTACTTCTTTTTGTCTTTCCCTCCATGCTTTTACGTTTATCAAAATTGCAGTTGTATTTGATAGTTTTCTTTAAAACTTGGGTTAGTTGTGCAACAATTAAAGCTCACTATCCATTGTCAATGCATTTGTACTATATTTTTAGCTGTTAACTTGAACCCTATTGTTAAATAAGCATTTTTGGCTGGCTTGGAAGTCAAGAATGATTATGTCCACCAGTGTTGTTTTCATGCCCCCTTCTTGGGGTTTCTTTGTGTTCATGCTCGAACACCATCACTTTATATTCGTGCTCAAGAACCATCACTTTCTGTTAGAACTATACTATTCTCTGCTACTACTGTGCTTTTCTTTATGCATAATGTCACCATTTTATGCTTGAACATTGATACTAGATGTCTGTGTTTATCTCCATGCTATCCTCTTTGGATCCAAGCCTGAATACCCACTGCCATAAATAGAGAGCTTGGGACTGTTGATGCCTTTTATGCATAATGTCTATAGCTCTTTATATTCTATGGTTTCCCTCTGCAAAAAAGACAAGCATTACATTTATACATAGTTACCACCTACAATGAAAACTTTACCCATGGGGTTCAAGAATGGGCTCGTGACTCCCATGAGCAACACTGTTAAATTAGGCTCGCCCTTTGAACATGCATATTTCCTTTGCATTTGCACAATTTCTATTATATACATGCATATATATTCTGGATTACATACTGTTAAAGACAAACATAAATAACAACATTTAAATGATAGAATTTTCTATGGATGAACATGTATTCACTGTCATGTGAACATGAAAAAAATAGGACTATTGTTTAGTTAATCATATATGCATACACTTTGATGCCAAAATATTGTTTATCTGACTTATCATATATGCATAATATTTGTATTTGTCATCTGATCATGTAGAATAACAACATCAAATAATGTCTATGTTTACTTGGATATGCGCTATCAGTTGATCATTATGAAAGTGCATGTTATACATGGATAATACAATTATCTACCCTCCTCTTGCATGTGATCATTCTCTTCTTTGTTTTATAACTTAAAATAGCAACACTGATTACCCATTTTATTTTTGTATATGCATACCTCATAACAACATTTTTGTACTCTAATTATTTGATTGCAATCAATCATTTATTTCTTTTTTGCAGCCTTCTTCTCATGGAATTAGATCACCTCATTTCAATTTGGAGCATCCAACCCTTATTTCATATACATCTTATAGAATCATTACTATACTTTGCATATTTGCATCAATAGTGTTGAATATGTAACATCATGTATGCACCCTGTATCAATTGTTATGTATTGCATTTCTCTTCCTTCTACATCTTCTCTTTCCTGAACTCATGAACATCTAGCATTCTTTCATTCTTTAATAATACATATTGTGAGGTTCACGCACGGGCTCGTAATAGTCACTACATCTTTCAAATATAGCAAAGGATTTCACAAAGATATGTATATTTGATGTTATTATTCTGTTAATGTAAATGCATACCTTTCCATTGCATTGATGTCATCAATAAATATGCAGTTCAGGAACTTTGACTGATGTATGATGCTTTTAGGTTTTCATGTATTTCTTAGATCCAATTTGGATCTAATATATTTTTTCTCCATAATGCAGGATACAGGACCAATAGAAGACCTCAGATGCAAGACAAACTGAGACAAGGACAAAGACATGAAGACTCAGGTTATTAAGACAACCAACTAAATGTACAAGACCTCACCAAGGCAATGCATGGATCCCTACTCATGCTTCTATCATACTTTCCTTTTTGTAATTTCCTTTAAGTTTCAATATGAAAGATGTAATATGGAAGGAACACTTGTTTACTACATTCAATTTGAATGAACAATGTAATCATCAATCATAAATCTGAATTTTTTTGTCTGATCACTACTTAGGGTACAATGTAATCTGATAATATGAATGTAATAGCAATGTATTCATATTCATTAGTTCCAATGTAATGTCAAAGAGATGTACCTTCATGCAATTTTTACTATTTATGATTACTATCCCGCATGTAAAAAATTTGGGTAACAATTTTGGCGACCTTTGATGGATGTCTTCCTGGTATACATTTAGACCAGTAGCCTAAAATAGTCCATTGGAAAATGAGTCTGTTAATCATCTATTTGAAACCCTAAACCTAGACTGTGGATATAAGAAAACCCTTTCCCAATGATTCTGTGTATGTTTATGATTGGTTGTAGTGAAGCAAAAAATTCATTATCACAAATTATAAATGTATTCTTGATCATTGAGGAATGAATTTCTTGTATTTGTGGATTTTGAAAACACCTTTAAAACATGTATTTCCCACATTTTTGACCTTTCATAGCCACCCTTAATTCAGTGAAACCTTTTCTTTTGCAACCCAGGCAGACCTTTAATGTCGAAGACTTATTGAAAATTGGGAAAACTAAAATTGACCTAACTGTGCTTGACAACACTTAGGGAAAAACTGGAAAATTTACCCACCCTAACCTAACCAGCAACAAACATGCTAAACAAAATCATTTACTGGTTCATTGAAATATTTTCCCTTTCTCTTCAAATTGCAATGATGCACATGTTTATAGGCAAACACAAGAAAACTGAACAATGAAGCATATTTAACCAGTTCATGCAATATTTCATTAAGAGAGGAAGTATTTTGACTTACTTCACTCTGCTGATGGAATAAAACTGAATCCATATGCTACACTTGGTCTTTCTTATTAACATCCTCACAATCAGGTGTGGATGTAAATGAGGCCTCCTCACCTTTCTCCAATAGGGTCAAATACCAGAATGGACAACCTCTTGAGAGTATCAGGTTGGGGCCCTCCTTACTGGTGTCTTTAGTTTCCGTTCTTGACTCGGGTTCCTAATGGCTATCCTTCATTATTAACAGCCATGTCAACTCCTCCTCCATGGTCAAAGGATCATCATATTCAATCAAGTCATCTAGGATCTCATCAAAACTATTGATCCACTGGGAATCAGGAGCACTTGGTTCCATCTTGCATTCCTGCACACAATCTTTATAAAGAATATCCTCCAATATAAAGCACCCTTCAGTAGGCACATATTATGACATCTCAATAGCAAGATTTTCATAGAAATCTTCAATAATGTTGTCAAAACAACCCTCTAGGCCTTGGTCATCTTCTTTATCATGAACATCTTGTTGTTGTGCTGATGTGCTTGGAATCACATCTTCCTCATTATGATCAAGAAAGGATGGTTGTGCATGCCATACTCTTGCTCTTTCTCCACAGATCTTAGTTGTTCTTGAAATTTCCTCAGAATATCATCAAGGCTCATGTTTGGAACATGTTGGGGATAATTTTGAGAATCATTAAAGAAAATCCCTTGTGGTTGTTGATAAGTGTACTGCAAATAAATTTGTTGCTTGATTGGAGGGTGGTAAGCCTTAGATGAGTGTTGTCCATCAAATTCTGACCTAAAAACAATAGCAGGGCTGTATTGATATGATTTATATTTAGTGAATAGAGGAACACCTTCATGAAATGGAGGATAGTAATTCATCTTATGCACCAAATCATCCTAAAACTAGTAGATATAAACTCAGAGTTGCCAGATTTGCAAAACTATGACCTCTTAAAGGTATGCAACTTGCTAGATGCATATCACAAACTAGCAAGAACTATGTAATCTATGACATTATGGTCCCACCGGACATGCAAAAAAATGTTAAGGCCAAAAAATACCACCCTAGCTCAGGAATTAAGGCATACTAATATTTCATGGTAAGAATCAAAACCTTCATGAGTTGTGGGTGGACTCTGAATAAAAAGGAATCTTCAGATTCTAGGTCAGTTCCTATTGGATTTGGGGTATGAATAATATAATTCTTTCACCTGATTTTTTGGAAAGGAAAAGGAGAAATTTTAACTATAAACTGAATAAATAAAACTTGAAAGGTGATACACCAAATAGGATTCAGATTTCTCAAAGGTTCAAATTCACATTCACTTGACATACCTTGATGATTTCTGTAAAATCATTCACTGTCCAATACATAGGCTAACTTGGAAATCACTACTAGGGATTTCACCACAAATAGTAATACTCCTGTCAACAAACATGCAGAGTCTGCAAAACGGTTATACTCTACAACCTAGAATAGGTATCAAGACAATTCACTAATCTATATTATAGGTACATTAGTCTTCAAATGCAGAAAATTGGATAGGATTGATAACAAAGACCATAACAAGGTGTATGAATAATGGGCTAGCTTTATTCTTATCAAAATCTGTGGGAAGTTACATGAATGAATTTCAGAATAATAGCAAGGAATACATACAACCTCTTACACAAAATTGATACACAACATGAACTAAATGGATACAAAATGCATAAAAAGGCCATAGGAACAAAATAGTTCGCTAAAAGCACCTTTTCTCTAAATTTTAAACCCCTACAAATGAATAAGAAGTTCAGTTATATAACCCCTAAGGCCAATTTTGAAAATGAAATTCCCCTCCAAAAGTTCTTCCTTAACAGATAGACAACCCTAATTTTAAGGCCTAAATGATGCCAAAAAACTACCCTCCAACAAGCCCCTTCAAAATAGCCAAATCACTAAATCTAAGGCATGACTAATGCCTAAACTCTAGCCCTAAATCTAGCCCCCTCTAAAGTTGGTGATTAAAGATTTACATCTTTTACATAGTGTTACCAACTTCTAACAAAAATACATTACAAAACCCATTCAAACCTAACCCATTTGCATAAACCCGATACTATAACATGAAAACCCTAACTCCATATGCAAACCCGATCCCTAGCTAAGCTAATCAAGCCTAAGGTCGACATGACTAACACAATGCAAAAATATCTCTAGTGGCTGATCTCTCTAGGTATTCTCATGGAACTATAGTTATCCAGGCATTAACTCTTCATTGCACTTTGATGGAATTAAAATCCTATCCAACTTGACATAGGCATATAATTGCACCTCATCTGGAATTCTATTTTGGGAGAGATGTTATTTTTTTGAAAGCCCTTCTGCCACCGTGTTTTTGATTCTTGCACTAATATCTAGCTTCTCCTCTATATGCTATGAGTTTGAGTTTGCAGGCCATAATAAATGGTGTTCTACTTATGTTTATTCCTTGGGAGGTGTTTGTATTTCATCTTCCTTGTAAGAAGCTCAAGCTTCTTTTAGTTTGAAATCAGGCTCTTAATGGAGTCAGAGCTTCATGCCATAATACTTGGCATTCCATGCATCTTTGTTTGAAGCTTGAGTTCCACTGAAGCTTGACTTGCAACCTAGAGTCTTCTTTTAGTGTGCGAGTTTTTCTCTTTTATCGACTATGGATCATGATTATGCAACCTAAGCTCTTGCTAAAGTGAGCGTTACATCTTGGAATTATACAATGGGATCAAGCATCTTCTATGCCATGGGATTTTAAACTGGAGTCGACTTTACTTATCCTAAAGTTACTTGCAGTTAATAAAGAGCTCGGGCTCTTTATAATGTCACAGACTCTACAAACTGGAAGTTTTCCATTGTGATTGGGGACTTGAAATGTGCGGGCTTCAATAATATTGATCTTTGAATCAAAGATAAGTTACATCTTTTTGTCTTTTCTCTCCATGATTTTGTAGTTGTCAAAATTGTAGTTGTATTTTATAGTTTTCTTTAAAACTTGAGTTGGTTGTTCAACATTAAAATCTCACTGTCCATTGTCGATGCATTTGTAGTATTTTTTTTGGCTGTTAACTTGAACCCTATTGTTAAATAAGCATTTGTGGCTGGCTTGGAAGTCAATAATGATTATGTCCACCACTGTTGTTTTCATGCCACCTTCTTGGGGTTTCTTTGTGTTTGTGCTCGAACGCCATCACTTTCTGTTAGAACTGTACTATTCTCTGCTAGAATCATGCTTCTCTTAATGCATAATGTCACCATTGTAGGCTTGAATGTTGATACTGGATGTCTACATTTATCTCCATGTTGTCCTCTTTGCCTCCAAGACTAAATACCCACTACCAAAAATAGAGATCTTGGGACTATTGATGTATTTTATGCATAATGTCTACAGTTCTTTCCATTTTATGGTTTCCCTCTGCAAAAAACACAAGCATTACATTTATACATAGTTACCACCTGCAATGAAAAATGTTAACCATGGGATTCGAGCATGGGCTCATGACTCCCATGAGAAACAATGTTAAATCAAGATCAAACTTTAAACATGCATATTTCCTTTACATTTGTAGAGTTTCTATTATATACATGCATATATGTTTTGGATTACATACTGTTAAAGACAAACATAAATAACATCATTTAAATGATAGAATAGTCTATGGATGAACATGTATTCACTGTCATGTGAAGATACAAAGAATAGGACCATTGTTTAGTTAATCACACATGCATACACTTTTGATGACAAAATACTGTATATCTGACTTATGGGTATGTGCAAGATCATGATTGGCCAAACTATGCCCTTCAGTGGCAATGAAAAATTAGAAAATTAGGGTTAGTAAACTTGACGTGAAAATTTGAACTAGCTATCAACCTAATATCAAAAAGTTGTAAGAATAGAATTTGTAGGAAATTGAATGTAGTTTCTAAACTACTAGGCCTTTTCTGAAAAAGAAAGTTAATATGATTGATGAAAAGTATAGATTTCAATGCAGCAGTACAAAAATTTCAGGAAAAAAATAAGAATTAGGTGTATGTCTGACCACCTTAATCATAATCAAATGATAATATTTTTTTATAAGATTTTATATATAAGTAGTAGACTCATGCCCAGATGTGACGCATATTTTTGTGTAATTTTATTCCAAAAAAAAATTAATTATGAATTATCTGCTACAATATTTTTAGAATAAAAAAACTCCTGTGTCTAACCACCTTAACTCGTTGAAAACTTTACCAAATTCAAAAAAAAAAAAAATTTCCTTATAATAGGTGAAGCATAGAATGTGACGCATTTTTTGGATTTCAAAAATGTTATACTGTCTGAAAGTTATAGCCATTTTTCAATCAGTATATAAATCAGCACTTTAGAGGTAACTCAATTGGAAAATAACTAATAATTACTTGCCGAATTCAAAATTTGATAGCAATTATATCGATAGAAAGCTGATAATCTCCTTAAGATATCCTTTTCGTTTCATCAAATTCGGGTGAAAAAAAAAGTCGTCAGCTACATGGTTGAAGTCTGGAACTTAGAGAAACAGGGAAAAACACATTTTTGAGACATTTGAAGAGTTGACTAGGTAGGGATGGTGCACAAAGCAATACCGAGACTAATCGGGAACCATATATTTTTGGGTACCCGAAAATCCCGGTAGAATTTTGAATTTTAAATTTCCCCTCCCCTTTCTCCCTCTTAATTTATTTTCAACCCCTTTCTCCCTCCCATTTCTCCATACTTCATATGATATATTATATATCAAAAATTATATATTAGATTACATATTATATGTATTAAATATTATATAATATCTATTATATATTAAATATTACATTATATATCATATATTATATATTAATATGTATTTTACAATATATATATATATATATATATATATATATATATATATATATATATATATATA
>MU223676.1:715406-731924 GCA_018584345.1 Thuja plicata | reverse complement strand
GACCCCTTTTGACACATTTGAATGGTTAAGTGTTTCCTAAAGGGTTGTAGGACCCATTAGGACACATTTGAACATTCAAATGGGTCAAAAGGGGTCATAGGATATTTTTGGGGGTCTTAGTACGCCTTATCACACATTAGGACCCCTAGGAAGACCCCACAACCCCTTTTGACCCATTTGAATGGTCAAGTGTATCTTAAGGGGTTAGAGGACCCCTTAGGATACACTTGAGAATTAAAATGGGTCGAGAGGGGTCATGGGGTCTTCCTATGGGTCATAGTACGTCTTATCATGCATTAGGACCCCTAGGAAGACCCCATAACCCATTTTGACACATTTGAATGCTCAAATGTGTCCTAAGGGGTTGTAAGAACCCTTAGGACACATTTGAACATTCAAATGGGTCAGAATGGGTCATGGGGTCTTTCTAGGGATCCTAATGTGTGATAAGGCATACTAGGACCCCCAGGAAGACCCTACGACCCCCTTTGACCCATTTGAATATTCAAATGTGTCCTGAGGGGTCCTACAACCCCTTAGGACACACTTGACTATTAAATATTGTCAAAAGGGGTCATGGGGTTGTTATGCCCTACGTACCTGTCCCTACATTTTGTGTGCAAAATGTTGGGTCCCCTCTTTTCTCTTTTTGCTCTTGCCTTGTTTCTTTCTTTTTTATTTGTTTTCCCTCTGGGATTTTCTTCCATGAGATTTTTTTTTCTTTTTTTTTTGTTGCTTGTGTCTCTAGGACTCGGTCCCAGAGTTTGTTCTCTCTAGAGCCGAATTCTGGACTCTGAGATTCTCCTCAACTATTTGTCCTCTCAGGAGAAGGCATAATTGCATGGAATCCTCGAGCCGAGATTCTAGAGGTTTTCATGTTCTGGAGTTTGTGGAAAGGTACCACACTTTTTACCCTAGGGGTATAAATTGAAGTTACCTGTCATTTTCACATTTATAACAATAAAAAACCTAAGGTAATTTACCAGAGCAATTGAAGCAAATTTGAAGCAATTAAGTGTTGATTATCCTAGTGATTTGCAGTGATTAGCAACATTTAGCAGGTGGTTCGCGGTGTTTGTTCATAGTGTTTAAAGGATAGCTTGTTGTAGGACTTCAACATTTGTCCTTCCCACATCTCTTGTTCTCTGGGTATGTCCTTTGGCGCTCATTCCCTGGTTTCCAATTTTGTGGTTCTAGTTTGTTTTTGGTTTTGTTTCCTTTTTATTTTGCATTTTCTTCTGGTTTTGTTTGGGTCTTTCATTTCTGGTTTCACTCTTTGGGTAGCCTCCTATTGGCAGGTTGGCACTAGCAGAGGGTTGTCTTCCCTCTGCTTAGTTTTAATTTAGGATGGTTTCCATTGCACTTGTAATTTATGTAGCTATTTTGTATATTATGTAAATATCTATAAATAGTGTGAATATGTTTCGACCCTCGGCCCTCTGTATTCTACTATATTTTTAATGTATATCCTTTCGGTATCATGTCGAGCTCACCATGCCTTAACCCATGTTTTCCCCAAATTCATGAGCTCACCTTCTCAATGGAATACCACCTCGTTCAGACTCAGCTCCATGTTGGTTTGAACCATGGCAATTTTTTCTCTCCTCCATCAAATCAGTCTTAATGGCAAATTTGTTTCCCGTGCACACATTCAAGTCTAGCCAACTGTCTTCCGCTTCACATGAATTTGGAGAGTTGTCAATGTTATCTATATAACTTCTATTTACTGCATGACCATGTGATGTCCAGGTCAGCCTAGTACGGCTCATCTTCTGGCCATGTCACCCAACGGTTAGTTTTTGGACTCTGGGTCTTATGTCCCTACCTAGCTCTTGTTCCACTAGTATCATATGTATTGGAATCCCTAGAGCCCCAGATGTCGGTTAGTTACTTTAGTTCTCATTATACGCACATCTTTCCTGGGATTTGACAAACTAACCCTTGTAGGTGCAGATGCGATGGTAAGATCTTTGGACCCCGGAGTAGCATTTTATCTTATATAAATTATGACGGTTGTCTTATCTTGCAGGTTGCCAGCATCTAGTTCATTAATCATGTCAGAGGCATCCACATCCTCTCCACCTGGGAATCCATATCTCCCCACCACGATAGTCACTAGGGAAGCTGTTAGAACTAAGATCAAGAGGGCCCTAGAAAAGCTCCCCCTAACCATGAAGTACTTGAAAGAAAACACTGTCACAGGTTCAAAGATTGAGTCTAGTGTTCAATTGATCACCGACACCAGTGTCAGAATGTGGGCGAAAATGCAGGCCCTAGTGAAAATGATGTTTATCCAAGAAATGGCTAGAGACCCATTGGCTATCAATATTGGCAATTCCAGGATTCTGAAGGCTGCTTGCTTCCCGTGTTTCGTGCAAGCCCTGGAACTTATTCTTACTCTGGCTGTACACTACAACTCGTCTATCTGGGTCGTCATGCTTGCTGCCTCAGTTTGAACTAGGTATCCAACTCCAATGGTGTATTTAGACACCGCAACTTTTCAGGAAGGTCTAGGAATTCCCTAGTTTTATTACATGGCCTTCGTCACCTGATCTGAGGCCCTGTAGGAATTCCTAGCTTTGGAACAAATGGCTTGACAATATCTAAACAACAACTGGCTCAAGATGCCAAAGAAAGACTCCGAAAGAATGAAGCTAGAAATCCCCTGATCAGAATTCAAGGAAAGCATATAGATGGGGATCATAGCATTGATTAGGACCTTTGGACAACCCTATGCCCAGGAATTTTTGGCATGGATGTACTACTTCTTTCTTGGTATCTCTTTTGGCGAGCAATACTTTTATTGGGACGCCATCATCTCAAACCATGTGGACTCCCAGCTCCTCCAGGTCACCCAGACCTCTAAATTCTACATGATGTCCTACTTTATCTCAGCTCTAGCATAATAACCTGTCACAAATGGACTACTCACAGTAGGTGTACTTAGGGTCAGTCTGAGCCAAAAGGATCCCTGGGATTATTTACCACAAATCCAATGGGAGGATAGTTTCCTCAGCTTCTACCAAGTAAATGATGCCTTCATTTACTACAATCTCTTCACACCTACCAGGGATGCCAAGTACTGCATCTCCAAGGAGGTAATGGATTTGGTCAAAAGTTATGGCCACTACTACATTTAGTTCTAGCAGCACACTTATATCCGGGTAACAGGTTTCTCCGTGAAACCCTATTTGTTGCCCAAGCACTGTGGGAACAAAATAATTCTTTTGGAATACTACCGGAAAATTTAGGAACTGCACATGCTCTACATGGTGAAGAAGGTAGTAAATTTTCCATTCCCAATCACCTATGGGAATTACTCGTGTAGTATGATAGAGGCAAGAAAGGTGGACAACAAACTTAAAAGCTTGGGCCTTAGTGAATTCTATCTGGAGTGGAAGAACTTTGATCCGGTTGGCAAAATAGAAATGGCACTTCCCCGGGTATCAAAGCCCCATGTATTTCACATGGAGGATTTTTGGGAAGATTGCCAGGATAATTTTGAAGTCTAGAGCTAGCACTTCATCCGGATAAAAATGGGGAAGATGCAGAGGCTGAAGCTTCAAAAATTTCCAAATGACTTCTTAGACACTGGGTCCATAGTAGACCTGCAATACAAGGAAAAGGAAGTACACAAGATGGCCCTCCCTCTAGTAGACTGGAACACCTAGAAAGGGATTAAAATTGAGGATCTCACCCGTGTCATGGTCAAACACAACTATGCATATTTTAAGAAGGCATGCCCAAGAAGCACATGTAAAGTCAGCCTGTTTGTACGGGGCTCAACTTCTGGGGCTGAAATTTCCTCACAAGTGGAGGATAGACTAAAAAGGATAATGGGGGCCCTGTCGTAAACCCCATCTGTGACCCCCATAATAGAACAAATGCAAGAAACATCGGTAGTCTCATAGCAAATGAAGGATAATTTAATCATGTGGTTTCCCACCCCGGTACGTATAACCGGACCTGTCTGCCCTCCTTCCCCTTCACTGCCAGCATTGAAGGTCTGAGCAACAAGGACCAAAGTGGAAGAGGAGTGGGTAGTTATGATGGATGTAGGGTCCCCTTTGATAACTAAAAGAAAGAAAAAGAAGAACTCTCAACCAAAGACGGAGCTAGAGCTTGGCATGCCAAGAATCCAAGAAGTATAGATCCTTTCTTCTGACTCTCTAGAGCTGGACAAAGAACCTGAGGATATCCCAGAGAACTCCCCTCCCCATGATGAATTTAATGATTTATTTTGAACTCGTGAATTTGGGAACTTGGAGGGAAATATCAGGAGATTGGTTGAGGAAATCATTGCCCAAGAGGAAACGACACCCCCTCTTGAAAGGAACATCCCTGAGAAGGAAGTTGGCCAAAAATAGGAAACCTGGGCAAAGAGAGGAGAAGAAGAAGAATAGGTGAACATCTCCGAAGTCCTGGAGATACAGGTTGAAGGAACCACAAAGAGTAGGAAAACACAAGATGAGAAACCAACATCAGTCGGGGGAACTATATCAAAAGGATCAACTGTAACCCCAAGTGCCATGCTCCAGACGCTGCTTCCAAAGGAAACATTTAGTGAGGTAATCACAGTGGCTTAAATGTTGAATCTTGGCCCGATACCTCCACCTCCTCCAGAGAATACACCAATTGAAGAAGACACTCTAGCAGAAGAGTTTAATGAAGAACAAAAGCAAGGTGGGGAACAGAACCCTGGAGAAACAAATGTTGATTCCAGCAATGCTGAAGGTGCAGACGCCAGGGTAGATGACACAAGCACTATTGAGACAAATCTTGCTGGCGGACCTGAAAACACAGGAAAATAGTTGGGGATGGCTCAAAATATTGGGGAAACATAGAAAAAACCCAGAGGGGAAGAATAGGAATGGACACTAGCTACAAAGACACCCCTATTACCTCAATGGTTGATATAATCTCAGAAGAGGAAGGCCCCGACAACACCCAAAGGTCATCTCTCACTGGCGAAGATGATGGCCCAAATACATAATCCTCCCAAGGCCAAGAAGGCTCGGACGGTCCACACTCTTCGGACTGGGTCGGGTGGAGATATAGTTGTAGTGATTGCAACACCTTCCCTAGATACAGATGAAGCCATGACTAAGGCCGATGAATACTCCATCACCAAAATATCATAGGGGAAGAGAGGAAAACAAGGTGAGCTAGACTTGCTAAAAGAAGCAACCAAGGCAGTGGAGGCTCCTTATGAAAAGGAGGCCTAGAAATTCAGGGTGGAGAAAAAAATGAATGCAAACCTCATGTGGCGACTGATAGTACTTGTGCAGCCTATTACCACCATTTCCCTAGAGGTATCCACATTTGGGGCACTGCTCCCTCAGGGTGACATATATTCAGTAAGGGCGATGAAAAGAAAGGCCTAGACGGTTGATGAATCAATTGCAGAACATGTAGGAAATGTCTAACATTCCCTAGTGACCATACTTTCAGACTTATATGTGGCCAATAATATCTTGCACCAGGCCAAAACCACCATCTCCATCTAGGAGGGAGATATTGAAAATTATGAAGCATGGAAGGCTAAGTTGGAAAAACTCATCGGCATAGGAGAAGAAATTGTCTCCGAAGCCAAAATTTTAGGAGATGAGTCTTTTGACTTTGTCCAAATCCAACAATCTAGAATTGACCTCACATTGGGGGTAATTAAGCAACTTCTAGGGACCTTGCATGAAAAAGTCTAAGAAGTTCAATATTCTTTTAATTTATACAATTCATTTATCTTGAAGGTCTCTGGAGTTGATTCCTTTAGCATTGAAACGTGCACTCCAGAGGAATATGTCATGGGAAAGTTTGATGAGCTATTGGAGTCTTGGTATGGATCCCTGGAGGGGATAGCTGGGGAAAAAATTACAAGGCTTACTCGCATGGTGCTTCAAAGTCATGACGTGACCAAGATGGCCACAGAATTCAAAGCAAATGCTCTACATCTTGGTGAACAGGTGGAGGTGGAAAACTACCGCTGGGCCAGCCTCAAGAATATAGATGAAGACAGGATTGCTTAGCTCTTGCAGACCTTTAATCATACTAAAGAACAATAAAATTCTCTAGTTTCCAGAGATGATTGTTAGGAGATATATGTTTTATTTAATCATTCTTTAGGGAGCATAAGCTTTCGCGTCCCAGAGTTCCAGATCCCACAATTTTGTATTATTTCAATGACCAATGTCTCAGTTCCCAAAGCTGACCGGCGACTATCAGATGGTTAATAAAGATGTTAGAAAGCAGGTAACTGCAACAAGGCACATTAGCTCAGAGGATGATTCTGACAAGTGGTCTCCCTAAGGTGCCGCTCCAAAGTAACACCTGGCACATTAGAGACAGGGAGCCATTTTTCCATTAATTAGGCATGTAGCCTCAATCCCTGGGGGATCATATTTCTTATTTTCTCCTCTGGGCTCTCTTCTCGATGTTGATTCTTCCACTCCTCCTTGCTTTTCTTATTCTTCTGACATGTCAGACCTTCTCCGTCTCAAGGTCTTTTGTAATGTGGCATAGGTAGTACCGGTCACCAGAAATAGTATTATATTGTTAAGTGTAAAATAAGTTAGGTTAGTTTTAGGTCAAAAATTGTGTTTAAATAATAAGTCCGACCTCATTCCAAGGGTTGGAAAAATTGATGATTTTGTAGTCCATAGCTAATAGCATTTCGGTTTTCTCAGTTCTTAGTTGCAGAGCTCAATGCTCCTTAGTTTTTAGAAGCTTTTAGTAGTTAAATCCTCCCCTGGAGCCACCATTATTGTACACACCAGTGCTTGCTAGAAACATGTTAATGAAGAAGGAAGGCTTCTATCAATGATGTTGTTAGCATTCTAATCTCTGGATTAATGGTATTTTGTGTTGTATGTTCTTTATGTCCCTTTCTTTGATATTTTAAGTAGATTAACAACCTCTTTTTTTCTCGCTATTGATTAAATATGAGCTGATGGTTCTATATTTCTTCACTATTTAGTGTATCATGTTAGAGCATGGTTGATGTTTTGAATGTTTGGCATAACTATAGGTAGATGGAATATTTCTAACCTTGTAGTATCTTTTGAAGTTTATTTGGTAAAGATCATGAATGCTTGTAGGAAACCCTACTTATTTGAATCCTAGGAGAAGATGAGCCAAGATAACCAGCTATCCTACTGAACAAAATAGTCACATCCCCAACTAAGCTCCCGTACTATCAAGACCCAACTCTCGTGTGCTTGAAGGCCAAGGGAATCTCATTTCCCCAGACAACCTTTACAGGAAAAGTTGGTCGGTACCCCGGTACTCGGTGACAACTTACATCTGTTGGTAGACCTAGTCACAAAGTCTCGTCAATAGAAACTGGCACTATAAGGAGGGCATGAACTCATGCCCCCTCTAAGGATTTAGATTTTACACTACTTGAGGGTTCCCCAAGACATAGTTTTAGGAGTCAGATCTTTAGTGGGATTGGATCATTTTCACCAGCAAGATTCAAAAGAATCCTTAGATCAACTCCTAATCTCGAAAGGTTTGTTGAACTCGAGCCTCCTGCTCGAAAGAAATGGGCCCCAAAATCCATGTTAGCTGCCATTGTCTGGGGGTCTAGCACATCCTAGAATACTCATCTCTCCAAGACTATCCTAGGAAACAATGCTCAACCTAGTCAGAATCCAACATCCCTGATGGCTGCATATTTTTGCAACACTGGGTCCCCAATGGGACAGTTTTTGGGTGCAACCAATGATCTTCCTACGCACTGAGAAAAGATTTGTCCCTGATATGAGCATTTAGGCTCACAAACTATAGAAGAGCATCTACAGGAATACAAAGATGCCATGAACCGACACTGGATCCAACATCAAGATATTGTGACCTAGATGTTCCCTCTATCTGTGGGATAGAACAAGCCTAACTGGTACCTTAACCTTCTCTCCAACTCCATCAATAGTTGGTAGGACATGGAGGATGCATTCCTTTCTGCCTTCCGCATACACATAAACCCAATGTTATCCCACAGTGAGTTCATTTCCATAAGGAAGGAACTGAATGATCCCCTTGCTGCATTCAACCACCGGTTCTAATGCACCTTGAAGTGGTGCACAGGTCCCTTCATCCCATTTGCAGATGTAACTATATAGACCTATCTCAATGTGATGGACCCTTTCATTGCCACTGTCCTCTAGAGAACTACCATGCTGGGTGACCAAGATACTCTAGCAAAAGTTTACAACCTAGCCTTGGAATTGTCTCATGGTCTTAACAAATGTCCGGGCGAGATTGGGCAGAGCATGCCCTTTAACATGATACTCAATGGAACTTCTTACATCAAGATATACAACCCCAATAAATTAATGGGTGCCCCCACGATGGCCATGAATCCCCCACCACAGCCGATAAATCAACAGGCCTGGTACATGTACCCATTGCAAGTTCAGACAACACCGAGTCTAGAATATTTTCCATGAAACTAACTGCAGAAAATGCAATAGCCATAGACACAACTATTTAGAGTGCCTTTCTTTCAGTCATCCTTGGCTAGAGGATTTCCACTCTTGCCTCCGGTGAATGCTGCCGCTTTTCTGGGAAACCAACAACAACAACCATCACATTGTGACGCTAACACTCAGCTGTACACCAAGGTCAAATCCCTCTAGTGACTATTGTCCACACCAATAGCGGACATGGAATAGCTGAAGGTGGGGTCTCTTGCACCCCATAACACCAATTACCAGAGAGTAATACTTTCTTTGGCCAATGAAATAACAATGTCAGAGGAAGAAATTACAACAATAACCCTCGGCCCAATCAACAACAATGGAAAACCAATGCTAACACTAGAGGTCCTAATCCAAACCAAAACACCAATTAGGGTAGTGTTGGACCTTCCCATTTCACACTAGTCACAGACTTCCAACCTATGACCAACTGGTGTAGATTGCACGACACAAGCTCTCATAACAAGGTAAACTGTGCCATGCTGGAGAAAGTCATCATGATTTTCCAGCTAGATAGATAACAAGCTTCTGATGCTACTCCCCCAAAGCCTCCTATACAAGAGCCCACTCATGGTGCCTTCACCTGTGAGACCATCTTCTTTGGAATAGACAAGGAAGATGAAGAAGAACCTGAACTATAGGGGTTCTTTGATGAATCTATTCTGGCCTTTGAGGCCAATGCCTTCACCAACCCACAAACTCCCTATAACATTCAAAGTCAGGTAGGTAAAGGACCAGTTTACAAGCTCACACCTCCCAAAGACACTCCTCCCCAGGATAACATGACTGATTGGTTCATCTCTCCAAAAGGCCCTGGCTCTAACCAAGCTAAGGACCCAGCCAAGAGAAGCCACCAATTTGTAGGAGGAAGGTTTGACATCACAAAGGTGTTGGAACAAACTACCACTTCCATGACCTTGATGGAGGTTTTGCTAAACTTTCCCAAGAAAAAGAAGTCTATTCTGAAGCTCTTGGGAAACTTGGAAACCGTCAATCACCCACCCAAGACTATCCCTTTTGATGACACCAATATAGCTGTCTTCTGGGGTAACACTAAGGATCATCCCTTCTTACTATGCTTGGACATACAAGGAAAGAATATACACAATTTCCTAGTAGATTCTGGGGCTTCGAGAAACATCATGCCTTTATCCATATGCCAGAAGCTTAGATTCCACCCCACCCCGTCTAATGGTGCAGTAATCTAGCTGGATAAAATGGTTGTAAAAATGGTGGGTGAACTAAGGAATGTTTGGATTCAACTCATCCAGGACCCTAGCATAGCCAGCGTGATTGACATCCAAGTGGTGGATAGCCCAAGGACTTATGGGATGTTACTAAGTCACAATTGGTCCAAGTCCTTGAACGAATATTTCTCGACCAAATTTTCCCACTTGTGGCTCCCCTAGGACGGAGAATCTAACCAGATCTAGGTTGAAAAAGAGCCCTAGATGAAATAGGCCCTCACCAAAGTTACAAGGATGAATGAAGTCCTCTTCTCTGAGACTTCCCCTAGGGTGTACAAACCCCTTGAGATCTTAACATTCAATTTTACCCCTAGGGAGGACCCCATAGTTTCTCAGAGAACCTGGGACTTGGAAGAAAAATTGAGGGTTGAGGTTAACTCTTAGGGTGCCACAGTGACCCCTGCCACACTCTTGTCTGGCACTTGGTGCTGGGTGCATTATCAAAAACATTTTGAGCTAGAGTGTGAGCTTTGTCTTTTCGCTGCTACCTGGTACATCAATGTCCTCGAGGAGAAAGAGCATACATCTGATTCCCTGAAACCTAGTACTTCTGCTGGTGATGCCTCGTTGGCACTGCCTATCTGGGAATCTCAACCAAAAATCTCTCTGGAGGTAAGCCTCACCCGCACGCCATCAACGCTAGATGAAACTCCTCAAAACCTTCTCAAGAGAAATCCAAAGACCACTTCATCTTCCAAGCCCCAAAAAATGAGTGATGACATGTAGACCCTTAAGTTTGATAGGTCCCAATCCAAACAAGGCTGTGGGGCCAGAGTGGAATTGATCAACCCACGGGAGAAATCCTTCCTAGCATCCTATAGGTTGTAGTTTAACTACATGAATAATATTATGGAGTACGAGGCTTTGGTCCTTGGACTCCTATTTTCACAAAGAAAAGGAATGACTCGCCTCCGGGCTCTAGGTGATTTAGAGTTTATCGTAAAGCAGGTCCACAATCAATACACCTGTCATGACAAAAGGTTGGCCACATATCAAAACTAGGCATAGAGCCTTATTGAATATTTTGATGCCCTCGGCATTGACCTTATTCCTTGGAGACAAAATTATGTCCCGAATGCCCTTGCTATTTTCGCCAGCATGCTTGAGCCAATGGCTGGCTCTCTACTCTGGAAATTCTCTGTTGAGATGATCCCCACCCCATCCATTGTAGACAATGTCACCCATTTTCAGGTCTTTGAAGATGATCAACATATCCTAGCCTTTATGGCCAATGTTGGTGTCTTTAAAGACCAGATAGTGGAGAAGAGAGATCACGATGATACTGGACAAGGTAATGAAGATGACAGGATCGTGGACTTACCAACCAACACCATCCCTAATGGGATGGTTGCACTTGAATTAATATTTGAATCAGACCCTCGTGGCTAGGAAAATATATCATCCTCCCTTGAGGGAGGAAAATTTGAGAAGGTGAACATCGGCCAGCCCGGTGAAGAGAAAATGATACACATTGGCACCTCCTGCTCCCTAGAGGAGAAGGAGAAGATTCTCGCGGTTCTTCAAGAATACATTGATGTAATCATGTGGGGGTATGAGGATCTAAAGACATATGATACATACATCATGACTCATATTGTCCCACTTAAACTTGACGCTAAACCTTTCTGGAAAAAGAAAAGACCGGTCAACCCATTAATTGAGTCTCTGATTCACTAGGAGGTTCAAAAATTACTGTCAGCCTGGATAATCTTTCAAATTCAGCATACTACATGGGTTGCCAACCTAGTTCCTATGAGGAAGAAAAGGGGCAAGATCTTCCTTTGCGTGGATTTCCCAAATTTAAACAAAGCTTCCAAGAAAGGTAATCACCCTCTCCCCTCATTGGATGAGGTACCGCAAATCTTGAACAGATCATAAATGATGTCTTTCTTAGATGGGTATTCCAGGTATAACCAAGTAATGGTTAAATATGAGGATAGAGACAAAATGGTGTTTAGCACTAAGTGGAGAATGTTTTCCTATCGGAGAATGCCCTTTGGCCTGATCAACGCAGGGGCCAGATTTAAGAAGGCTATAGACATTGCGTTCGAAGGCCTAGTGAACCAGTGCATAATCATTTACATGGATGATTTGACTATCTTTTCCTGGGACAGGCGTGATCATTCTGCCCACCTCATCTAGATTTGTAAGAGGTGTCACTGGTATGGAATATCTCTCAACCCTAAGATATGCATATTAGGGGTCACTGAAGGGAAGTTTCTTGGGCATATTGTCTCCAAGAAGGGCATATCCATTGACCCTGAGAGAGTTGAAGCACTGCTAAATCTACAAATGCCTGACAATAAGAAGGAAATGAGATCTTTCTTTGGGAAGATCAATTTAGTCTGGCGGTTCATCATAGGATTCGCCAAGATCGTAAAAACACTCAACAAAATGATGAAGAAAGACACTAAAATTGAGTGGAGCCCTGAAGCAAAGTGGGCGTTCACCCAAATTAAACAAACAATAACGGAGGCCCTAGTCCAGGCTAGTCCAGACTATTCCCTCCCCTTTTACATTTATTCCTTTGCTTTTCCGCATTATATCATGGTAGTTTTGACCCAGAAGGTCAAAGGGAAGGAATGACCAATAGCTTTCATGAGCTCCCCCTTTAAGAATGCCAAAGTCTAGTATTCACCTTTGGAAAAAAAGGCCTTTTCTCTGGTTCATGCCGTGAAGAAATTTTGGCATTATGTCCTCCGGAGCAAAGTGTATGCTATCATCCCAGACTAGGCTATAAAATCTTTGCTGATGCAGAGTGAATTGGATGAAAGACGGGGGAAATGGATGGCCATCCTCCAAGAGTATGACTTCAAAATGAAATCCATGAAGATAGTCCTAGGCCAGGGACTATGTAGAGCGATGGCAGAAGAGACTCTGCACATTGAATGTTAGACATATACAGTGGATTCCATCACCTAGGATCCATGGTACATAGATCCGATGTACTTGTTGTTGAATAACAGATGCCTAGAGGGATTGCCTCCAAACAAACATTGCACCCTACGATTGAAAAGTGCACACTTCATGATAAAAAATGCCACGTTTTTTCATAGGAATTAACTATGAGGGAGTGTACCTCTGATGCATTGATAGGGTTCAAGCTGCAAAGATAATCAAATAATTCCATGGGCAGTTTAGAACTAGGCATGGATTAGTTGACGCCACTACCCATCAGATCCTCCAGGCTGCATACTATTGGCCCTATATCTTTAAGGACGTCTACACTCATGTCATGAAATGCCACACTTGCCAGACCATGACACATCGTGAGTGGAACCCGGCTATGCCTTTGCATCTGGTCTTTGAAGCTAGACCTTTCACCCAATGGGAATTTGACTTTATCAAGGAAATCAACCCCAACTTGTCTGCTAACCACCGGTACATTCTAACTATAACTGACTATTGCACCCAGTGGTCTGAAGTGATCCCTTGTAAAAAAAACACAGCAGATGTAGTCATAATATTCCTAGAAGAAAACATCATCACAGAATTTGGAATGCATTTTTCTATAGTGTGTGACAACGGTCTACCATTTTCTTCAACACAATTACTTAAATGGACCTATGACAGGAAGATTAGTCTGAAGTTCTCCAGCAACTATTACCCTCAAGGGAACGGTGTTATTGGATTGACAAAAAAACATTTACTTGAGGTGATCAAATATTTATTAGAACAAAATCCCTGGGACTGGCACCAAAAGCTTAGATTCACTCTCTGGGAAGATCGTATCTAAATAAAGGCAGCCCTAGGGACTTCCCCGTTCCACCTAGTTTATGGCCAAAACCTAGTGTTCCCCATTAACTTGTAGATCCCAGTTTTATAGTACATGTAGGAATTCGGCAACTGGGACAACATCATGGATGTTCAGCTCCTAAATCTAGTGCGAATGGAAGAACAAAGAGACACAGTCCCTGAACACTTTGCACATCACCAAGTAGTAGTAAAATGATGGTTTGACCGAAGAGCCCAGTATAAACCTTTCAGATTTTGGACTTAGTCCTTTTGTGGGACAAAGGCCAGGAAAAGAAAGGAAAGCACAACAAATTCCAATGGTTGTGGCTTGGACCATACTTGATATCTGAGATCTGCGGAGCAAATACTTATCACCTCACTACCATGACCAGAGAAGTTGTTCCATTTCCCACCAATGGACAATTTCTAAAGCTTTATTTTGAATGAGGTGGGTTTGTCCCAAATTATATTTTATGTAAATTCCTACTTGTAAATATCCTTCCCAATGCTCTATTTGGGGTGCCTTTCCTTGTAAATAGTTCTGTTGGCTGTCCTCCGAGACAGCTCCTTTTTCTTCTCATTTTGTTTTTGGCTTCATTCTTTCTTTTCTGGGTTCCCAATGTTTTTGCTCGCCCCTTTATAGACTGGTATGCTTCGCATAATATCTAGTCTCTGAAATGGCACCTCTCTTAAATGGCACCTTTGGCATTTTGGTGAACTTGGAATCTATTGTTAGCATGGTGGAATTGGTCTGCGCGTTAGAGTTATTTTGTGAGTTGGGTAAGAGGCTATGAGTCATCTTCATCGGATTCATCCCCGGAAGTCTAGAAATTATTTAAATCAACATCAAAAGGAACAAGTAATCAGATACACTGAGAGTAGATCACTCGCACTAGTTTATTGGCCCAAGTCTAAAAAATATTTAAATTCTTTCCAGGTTTGGAGTTTTTCTCCCCTATTTAGGAATTTGAAGTGGATGGAAAGGTGAAAGAAGTACCGCCATTAAAATTATCCAAGCTTAAGGTTAATGGTGAAAGGAGTACCGCCTTCCCATCTAAGAAAAAAAAGAAAAAAAGAGAACTATAGAAAGGAAAAAATTTTGGTATCCGGAGGAAACAAGCACATTTAATGACTTTGGTTTGATATATTTAGTGCCTCTTCTCTACTTCTCCTAGAGGTCATCAACTTGATTTTATTTCAAAGCACACACTTCACAACTGATGAAAGACCAAGAATTGAATCATGTATGGTCTAGATTCTATTGGATGCTTCACACTTTGCAAGAAGGATGCTCCAAGTAAAGATTGACTCAAGTTTTTCTAACCAGAGATTCTACAGTTCTCGAATGCGCTAAGGTATTTGTCCTAGATAGTTGCCATTTGTTATGCCCTGCATACCCGTCCCTACATTTTGTGTGCAAAATGTTGGGTCCCCTCTTTTCACTTTTTTCTCTTGCCTTGTTTCTTTCCTTTTTCTTTGTTTTCCCTCTAGGATTTTCTTTCACGAGGTTTGTTTTTCTTTTTTTTTGTTGCTTGTGTCTCCAGGACCTAGTCCCAGAGTTTGTTCTCTCCAGAGCCAAATTCTGAACTCTGGGATTCTCCTCAAATATTTCTCCTCTCACGAGAAGGCATAATTGTGTGGAATCCTTAGGCCTGGAGTTCAGAGGTCTGCCTATTCTAGAGTTTGTGGAAAGGTACCACACTTTTTACCCTAGGGGTATAAATTCAAGTTACCTGTCATTTGAACATTTACCAGGATAAAAAACCTAAGGTGATTTACCAGAGCAATTGAAGAAAATTTGAAGCGATTAAGTGTTGATTATCCTGGTGATTAGCAGTGATTACCAACATTTAGCAGGTGGTCGAATGCAGTGTTTGTTCATAGTGTTTAAAGGATAGATTGTTCGCAGTGTTTATTCATAGTGTTTAGTAGTGATTAGTAATGACCCCTAGGAAGACCCCATGACCCCTTTCAACACATTTTAATGGTCAAGTGTGTCCTAAGGGGTTGTAAGACCCCTTAGGACACACTTGAGCATTCAAATGGGTCGAAAGGGGTCATGGGGTCTTTCTGCGGGTCCTGGTACACCTTATCACACATTAGGACCCCTAGGAAGACCCCACAACCCCTTTCGACCCATTTGAATGCTCAAGTGTATCCCAAGGGGTCATAGGACCCCTTAGCACACACTTGAGAATTCAAATGTGTCGAAAGGGATCATGGGGTCTTCTTGGGGGTGCTATTATGCCTTATAATGCATTAGGACCCCTAGGAAGACCCGATGACCCCTCTCGACACATTTTAATGGTCAAGTGTGTTCTAAGGGGTCGTAGGACCCCTTAGGACACACTTGAACATTAAAATGTGTTAAAAAGGGTCATAGGGTCTTCCTAGGAGTCCTAACACATCTTATCACGCATTAGAACCCCTAGGAAGCCCCCATGACCCCTTTCAACACATTTGAATGCTCAAGTGTGTCCCAAGGGGTCATAGGACCTCTTAGAACACACTTGAGCATTCAAATGGGTTGAAAGGGGTCATGGGGTCTTCTTGGAGGTCCTAGTATGCCCTATCATAGATTAGGACCCCTAGGAAGACCCCACGACCCCTTTTGACCCATTTAAATGGTTAAGTGTGTCTTAAGGGGTTGTAGTGTGTCAAAAGGGGGTCATGGGAACTTCTTAGGGGTCCTAGTATGCCTTATCATGAATTAGAACCCTTAGGAATCCCCCATGACTTCTTTTGACATATTAGAACACTCAAGTGTGTCCCAAGGGGTCATACGACCCCTTGGGACACACTTGAGTGTTGAAATGTGTTAAAAGGGGTCATGGGGAATTCCAATGGCTCCTAATGCATGATAAGGTATACTAGGACCCCTAGGAAGTCCCCATGATCCCTTTTGACACATTAGAACACTCAGATGTGTCCTAGAGGGTCGTTGGACCCCTTGGGACATAGTTGAGTGTTTAAATGTGTCGAAAGGGGTCATGGGGACTTCTTAGGGGTCCTAACACATGATAAGGTGTTCTAGGACCCCTAGGAAGTCCCCATGACCCCTTTTG
>MU223676.1:695378-711280 GCA_018584345.1 Thuja plicata | reverse complement strand
CCCATTTGAATGCTCAAGTGTGTCCTAAGGGGTGATAGGACCCCTTACGACACACTTGAGTGTTTTAATGTGTCAAAAGGGGTCATGGGGTCTTTCTAGGGGTCCTAGTACGTGATCAGGCATAATAGGACCCCTAGAAAGACCCCATGACCTCTTTAGACCCATTTGAATGCTCAAGTGTGTCCCAAGGTCTCCTACGACCCCTTAGGACACACTTGAGCATTCAAATGGGTTGAAAGGGGTATTGAGGTCTTCCTAGGGGTCCCAGTTCACCTTATCACATACTAGGACCCCTAGAAAGACCCCATGATCCCTTTCGACCGATTTGAATGCTCAAGTGTGTCCCAAGGGGTCCTATGACCCCTTAAGAGACACTTAAGCATTCAAATGTTTCAAAAGGGGTTATGGAAACTTTCTAGGGGTCCTAACGCATGATAAAGCCTATTAGGACCCCTAGGAAATCCTCATGACCCCTTTTGACACATTTGGATGGTCAAGTGTGTCCCAAGGGGTTGAAAATCCCCTTAGGACACACTTGAGTGTTCTAATATGTCTAAAGGGGTCATGGGAAATTTTTAGGGGTCCTAGTACACCTTATCATGCCTTATGACCCCTAGGAAGTACACATGCCCCCTTTTGACACATTTCAAGACTCAAGTCTGTCCCAAGGAGTCGTATGACACCTTATGACACACTTGAGTGTTCTCATGTATCAAAAGGGGTCATGGGGACTTCTTAGGGGTCTGAGTATGCCTTATCATGTGTTAGGACCCCTAGGAAGTCCTAATAACCCCTTTTGACACACTTCAACACTCGAGTGTGTCCTCAGGGGTCGTATGATCCCTCAAGACACACTTGGGTATTTTAATGTGTATAAAGGGGTCATAGAAACTTCCTAGGGGTCCTAGTACACCTTATCATGTGTTAGGACCTCTAGGAAGTACCCATGACCCCTTTCGATGTATTTCAACACTCAAGTGTGTTCCAAGCAGTCGTATGACCCCTTAGGACACACTTGAGAGTTATAATGTGTCAAAAGTTGTCATGGGTACTTCCTAAGGGTCCTATTATGCCTTATCACATGTTATGACCCCTAGGAAGTACCCATGACCATTTTGACTCATTTCACCACTCAAGTGTGTCCCAAGGGGTCATATGACCACTTAGGACACACTTGAGTGTTCTCATGTGTTGAAATGGGTCATTGGGACTTCCTAAGGGTTCTAGTACACTTTATCACATGTAGGACCCATAGGAAGTTCGGATGACCCCTTTTGACACATTTTAACACTCAAGTGTGTCCCAATGGCTCGTATGACCCCTTAAGAAACATTTGAGAGTTCTAATGTGTCAAAAAGGGTCATGGGAACTTCTTAGGGGTCCTAGTATGCCTTATCATGCGTTAGGACTCCTAGGAAGTCCCGATGACCTATTTTGACACACTTTAACACTCAAGTGTGTCCCAAGGGATCATATGACCCCTTCAAACATGCTTAAGTGTTCTAATGTGTCAAAAGGGGTCATGATCACTTCCTAGGGGTCCTAGTATGCCTTATCACACGTTAGGATCCCTAGGAAGTCCCCATGACCCCTTTTAAAACATTTCAATATTCAAGTGTGTCCCAAGGGGTCGTATGACTCCTTATAACACATTTTAGTGTTATCATGTGTTGAAAGGGGTCATTGAGACTTCCTAGGGGTCCTACTATGCCTTATCATGCATTAAGACCCCTAGGAAGTCTTGATAAATCCTTTTGACACATTTTAACACTCAAGTGTTTCCCAAGGGGTCATATGACCACATACAACACACTTGAAAATTCTAATGTGTTAAAAGGAGTTATGGGGACTTCCAAGTAATCCTTGTACATCTTATCATGCATTAGGACCCCTAAGAAGTCCCCATGTCCCCATTTTACATATTTAAACACTCAAGTGTGTCCCAAGGGGTCGTATGACCCCATAAGACACACTTGAAAGTTATAATATGTCAAAAGGGGTCATGCAGACTTCTTAGGGGTCCTAGTATGCCTTATCACCCATTAGGACCCCTAGGAAATCCCAATGACCCCTTTTGACATATTTCAACACTCAAGTGTGTCACAAGGCATTGTATGACCTGCTAGGACACACTTTAGTGTTCTCATGTGTTAAAAGGTGTCATGGGGACTTCCTACGTGCCCTAGTACACATGATCACGTGTTAGAACCCTTAGGATGTCTTGATGACCCCTTTTGACACATTTTAACACTCAAGTGTGTCCCAAGTGGCCGTATGACCCCTTAGGACACACTTGAGAGTTCTAATGTGTCAAAAGGGGTCAGAGGGACTTCATAGGGGTCCTTGTATGCCTTATTACATGTTAGGACCCCTCAGAAGTCCCCATGACCCCTAGGAAGTCCCCATGACCCCTTTTGAATCATTTTAACACTCAAGTATGTCTCAACGGGTTGTATGACCCCTTAGGACACACTTGAGTGTTCTCATGTGTCAAAAGGGGTCATCAAGACTTCCTAGGGGTCCTAGTATGCCTTATCTCTCATTAGGACCCCTAGGAAGTCCCCACGACCCCTTTTGACACATTGTAATACTCAAGTGTGTCCCAAGGGGTCTTCTGATGCCTTAGAACACACTTGAGTGTTCTCATGTGTCAAAATATGTCATGGGGACTTCCTAGGGGTCCTAACACATGATAAGGTGTACTAGGACCCCTTAGGATTCTCTTTGACCCCTAGGAACACATTGGAATAGTCAAGTGTGTCCCAAGGGGTCCTACGACCTCTTAAGACACACTTGAGTTTTCCAATATTTCAAAAGGGGTCATGGGGTCTTCCTAGGGGTCCTAATGCATGAGAAGGTGTACTAGGACCCCTTAGGACCCTCTTTGACCCCATGAGACACATTTGAACACTCAAGTGTGTCCCAAGGGGTTCTACAACCTCTTGAAACACATTTGAGTGTTCCAATGTATCACAAGGGGTCATGGGAACTTCCTAGGGGTCATAGTACGCCTTATCATGTGTTAGGACCCCTAAGAAGTACTCATGACCCATTTTGACACATTTCAACACTCATGTGTGTGCTAAGGGGTCATATGACCCCTTAGAACAGATTTGATTGTTCTCGTCTATCAAAAGCGGTCCTAGGGACAAACTTGAGAATTCAAATGTGTCAAAAGGGGTCATGAGGTCTTCCTAGGGGTCCTAGTATATGATAAGGCATACTAGGACCCCTTAGGAAGACCCCATGACCTCTTTTGACCCATTTGAATGGTCAAGTGTTTCCCAAGCGGTCCTAAGACCCCTTAGGACACACTTGAGCATTCAAATGTGTCAAAAGGGGTCATGGAGTCTTTGTAGGGGTCCTAATAAATAATAAGGCATACTAAGACACCTAGGAAGACCCCATGACCCCTCTCAACCCATTTGAATGTTCAAGTGTGTCCTAAGGGGTCATAGGACCACTTATGACATACTTAAGTGTTTTAAAGTGTCAAAAGGCATCATGGGGTCTTCCTAGGGGTCGTAGTATGTGATAAGGCATATTAGGACCCCTAGGAAGACCCCATGACCCCTTTCAACCCATTTGAATGCTCAAGTGTGTTCTAAGGTCTCCTATGGCCCCTTAGGACACACATGAGCATTAAAATGGGTCAAAAGGGGTATTGGGGTCTTCCTAGGGGTCCTAGTTCACCTTATCACATACTAGGACCCCTAGGAAGACCCCATGATCCCTTTCAACCAATTTGAATGCTCAAGTGTGTCCCATGGTGTCCTACGACCCCTTAGGAGACACTTGATCATTCAAATGTGTCAAAAGTGGTCATGGAGACTTTCTAAGGGTCCTAACATGTGATAAGGCCTACTAGGATCCCTAGAAACTCCTCATGACCCCTTTCGACACATTATGATGCTCAAATGTGTCCCAAGGGGTTTTATGACCGCTTGGGACACACTTGAGTGTTCAAATGTGTCGAAAGGGGTCATGGGAAATTCTTAGGGGTCCTAGTATGCCTTATCATTCCTTAGGACCCCTAGAAAGTACACATGTCCCCTTTTGACATATTTCAACACTCAAGTGTGTCCCAAGGAGTCGTATGACCCTTTAGGACGCACTTGAGTGTTCTCATGTGTCAAAAAGGGTCACAGGGAGTTCCTATGGGTCCTAGTACACCTTATCATGCGTTATGACCCCTAGGAAGTCCTAATGAACCATTTTGACATAGTTCAACACTTAAGTGTGTCCCAAGGGCTTGTATGACCCCTTAAGACACACTTGAGTGTTCTAATGTGTAGAAAGGGGTCATGGGAACTTCCTAGGGGTTTTAGTATGCCTTATCATGTGTTAGGACCACTAGGAAGTTCCCATGACCCTTTTTGACACATTTCAACACTCAAGTGTGTCCCAAAGGGTTGTATGACACATTAGGACACACTTGAGAGTTATAATGTGTCAAAAGTGGTCATGGGTACTTCCTAAGGGACCTAGTACACCTTATCATGTGTTAGGACCTCTAGGAAGTCCCCATGACCCTTTTGACACATCTCACCACTCAAATGTGTCCCAAGGGTTCATATGACAACTTAGGACACACTTGAGAGTTCTCATGTGTCAAAAGGGGCCATTGGGACTTCCTAAGGGTCCTAGTATGCCTTATTACACATTAGGACCCCTAGAAACTTTAGATGACCCCTTTTGACACAATTTAACACTCAAGTGTTTTCCAAGGGGTCGTATGACCACTTAGGACACACTTGAGAGTTCTAATGTGTCAAAAGGGGTCATGGGGACTTCTTTGGGGTCCTAGTATGCCTTATCATGTATTAGGACCCCTAAAAAGTCCCCATGACCCCTTTTGACACATTTAGACACTTAATTGTGTTCTAAGGAGTCGTATGACTCCTTAAGATGCACTTTAGTGTTAAAATATGTCAGAAGGGGTCATGGGGACTTCCTAGGGGTCCTAGTAGGCCTTATCACCTATTAGGACCTTTAGGAAGTCCCCATGACCCCTTTTGACACATTTTAACACTCAAGTGTGTCCCAAGGGGTCGTATGACCCCTTATGACACACTTGAGAGTTCTCATGTGTCAAAAGGGGTCATGGGGACTTCCTAGGGGTCCTAGTATGCCTTATCACACGTTAGGACCCCTAGAAAGTCTGGCTGACCCCTTTTGATACATTTTAATACTCAAGTGAGTCCCAAGGGGTTGTATGACCCCTTACGACACACTTGAGTGTTCTAATGTGTCAAAAGGGGTCATGGTCACTTCATAAGGGTCCTAGTATGCCTTATCACATGTTAGGATCCCTAGGAAGTCTCCATGACCCCTTTTGGCATATTTCAATGCTCAAGTGTGTCCCAAGTGGCCGTATGACTCCTTAGGACACATTTGAGTTTTATCATGTGTTGAAAGGGGTCATTGAGACTTCCTAGGGTTCCTAGTATGCCTTATCATTCATGAAGATCCCTAGGAAGTCTTGATGAATCCTTTTGATACATTTTAACACTCAATTTTTTCCCAAGGGGTCATATGACCACTTAGGACACACTTGAGAGTTCTAATGTGTCAAAAGGGGTCATGGAGACTTCCTAGCAGTCCTAGTACACTATATCATGCATTAGGACCCCTAAGAAGTCCCCATGACCCCATTTGACACATTTCAATGCTCAAGTGTGTCCCAAGGGGTCATATGATCCCTTAAGATACACTTGAAAGTTGTAATGTATCAAAACAGGTCATGGGGAATTCCTAGGGGTCCTAGTATGCTTTATCACCCATTAGGACCTCTAGGAAGGCCCAATGACCCCTTTTGACACATTTCAATGCTCAAGTGTGTCCCAAGGGGTCATATGACCTGTTAGGACACACTTTAGTGTTCTGATGTGTTAAAAGGGGTCATAGGGACTTCCTAGGGGCCCTAGTACGCCTTATCACATGTTAGGACCCTTAGAAAGTCCCGATGACCCCTTTTGACACACTTTAACACTCAAGTGTGTCCCAAAGGGTTGTATGACCCCTTAAGACACACTTGAGAGTTTTAATGTGTCAAAAGGGGTCACGAGGACTTCCTAGCGGTCCTAGTATGCCTAATCATGCATTAGGACCCCTAGGAAGTCCCCATGACCCTTGTTGACACATTTTAATGCTCAAGTGTGTGCCAAGGGGTTGTATGACCACTTACGACACACTTTTGTGTTCTCATGTGTTGAAAAGGGTCATCAAGACTTCCTAGGAGTCCTAGTATGCCTTATCATGTGTTAGGACCCCTAAGAAGTCCCCATGACCCCTTTTGACACATTACAATACTCAAGTGTTTCCCTAGGGGTCGTATAAACACTTAAGACACACTTGAGAATTCTATTATGTCAAAAGGGGTCATGGGGACTTCCTAGGGGTCCTTTTACACTTTATCACACGTTAGGACCCTTAGGAAGTCCCCATGATCCCTTTTGACACATTTCAACACTCAAGTGTGTCCCAGGGGGTCGTATGACCCCTTAATACACACTTGAGAGTTATACTATGTCAAAAGGGGTCATGGGGACTTCCTCGGGGTCCTAATATGCCTTATCACCCATTAGGATCCCTAGGGAGTCCCCATGACCCCTTTTGACACATTTTAACACTCAAGTGTGTCCCAAGGGGTCGTATGAACCCTTAGGACACACTTGAGTGTTCTCATGTGTCAAAAGGGGTCATGGGGACTTTCTAGGGGTCCTAACGTGTGATAAGATGTACTAGGACACCTTAGGACCCTCTTTAACTCCCGGGGACATATTAGAACACTCAAGTGTGTCCTAAGGGGTTCTACAACCTCTTAAGACACATGAGTTTTCCAATGTTTCAAAAGGGGTCATGGGGTCTTCCTAGGGGTCCTAATGCATGAGAAGGTGTACTAGGACCCCTTAGGACCCTCTTTGACCCCTGGGGACACTTTGGAACACTCAAGTGTGTCCCAAGGGGTTCTTCAACCTCTTGGGACACACTTGAGTGTTCCAATATATCAAAAGGTGTCATGGGGATTTTGTAGGGGTCATACAATCGTGATAAGGTGTACTAAGACCCCTTAGTTCCCTTTTTGACCCCTAAGAATATATTGGAACACTCAGGTGTGTCCCAGGAGTTTTTAAGACCACTTGGGACACAATTGAGTGTTTTAATGTGTCCCCAGGGGTCAAAGAGGGACCTAAGGGGTCCTCGTACACACTCTTACATGTTAGGACCCCTAGGAAAACCCAATGACCCCTTTCGACACATTGGAACACTCAAGTATATCTCAAGAGGTCATAGGACCTCTTGGGACTCACTTGAGTCTTCCAACATGTCCCTATGGGTCAAAGAGGGTTTGAAGGGGTCTTATTACACCTTCTCATGCATTAGAACCACTAAGAAGACTCTATGACCCCTTTCGACACATTGAAATACTCAATTGTGTCCCAAGGGTTCGTAAGACCTCTTGGGAAACACTTTAGTGGTCCAATGTATTAAAAGGGGTCATGGGGACTTCCTAGGGCTCCTAACATGTGATAAGGTGTACTAGGACCCCTTAGGAGCCTCTTTAACACCTAGGGACACATTGGAACACTCAAGTGTGTCCCAAGGGGTCCTACGGCCTCTTAAGACACACTTGAGTGTTCCAATGTTTCAAAATGGGTCATGGGGTCTTCCTAGGGATCCTAACGCATGATAAGGTGTACTAGGACCCCTTAGGATGCTCTTTGATCCCCAAGGATACATTCGAACACTCAAGTGTGTCCCAAGGGGTCCTACAACCTCTTGGGACACACTTGAGTCTTCCAATGTGTCGAAAGGGGTCATGGGGACTTCATAGGGGTCGGACGATTTTGATAAAGTGTACTAGCACCCCTTAGGTCACTCTTTGACCCCTGGGAGCACATTGTAACATTGAATTGTGTCCCAAGGGCTCCTATGACCTCTTGGGACACATTTGAGTGTTCCAATATTTCAAAAGGGGTATTCGATAGTCCCCATGATTCCTTTTGATACATTCAAACAATCAAGTGTGTCCCAAGAGGTTGTAGGACCCCTTAGGACATAATTGAGTGTTCTAATGTGTCCCTAGGGGTCCAAGAGGGACCTAATATGTCCTAGTTCATGTTTTCATTCGTTAGGACCCCTAGGAAGATCCCATGACCCCTTTCGACACATAGGAACACTCAAGTGTATCCCAAGAAGTCGTAGGACCTATTGGGACACACTTGAGTGTGCTAATGTGTTCTCAAGGGTCAAAGAGGGTCCTAAGGGGTCTTATTACACCTTCTCACATGTTAGGACCCTTAAGAAGAGTCCATGACCCCTTTCAGCACATTGAAGCACTCAATTGTGTCATAAGGGGTCCTATGACCTCTTGGATCGCACTTGAGTGGTCCAATGTCTTGAAAGGGGTCATGGGGACTTTCTAGGGGTCCTAACATGTGATAAGGTGTACTAGGACCCCTTAGGAATCTCTTTCCCCCCTAGGGACACATTGGAACACTCAAGTGTATCCCAAGGGGTCCTACGACTTCTTGGGATACACTTGAATGTTCCAATATTTCAAAAGGGGTCATGGGGTCTTCCTAGGGGCCCTAACATGTGAGAAGGTGTAATAGGACCCTAGGGATACATTCGAACACTCAATTATGTCCCAAGGGCTCCTACGAAAGTTCATTTGAAAAAAAAATTTATGAAAAAAAATAAAATTATTACTATTATTAAAAAAAAAAAAATTGGGTCCTCAAAAAAATCAGTTACCCAAAAATATCAGGTACCTAAAAAAATTAGGTACCCGATTAGGCTTTTGCTTTGGTGTCAGGTTTGCCCAAGTGTACTGACACCCAGGCCTACTAAAAAGTCAACAAACATTTTCATGCACTTTTGGACGAGTGAAAAGTGGATTTTTTTTCACATCGGCACTTTTTGGCCCCTCATGATCTTGCACATACCCTTATCATATAAGCATAATCTTTGTATTTGTCAACTTATCATGTAGAATAACAACATCAAATAATGCCTCTATTTACTAAGATATGCGCTTTCAGTTGATCATTATAAAAATGCATGTTATACATTGATAATATAGTTATCTACCCTCCTCTTGCATGTGATCATTCTCTTCTTTGTTTGATAACTTAAAACAACAACATTGATTACCTGTTTCATTTTTTGTATATGCATACCTCATAACAACATTATTGTAAGCTAATTATTTGATTGTAATCAATCATTTATTTCCTTTTTGTAGCCTTTTGTTCATGGCATTAGATCACCTCATTTTAGTTTGGAGCATCCAACCCTCATTCCATATGCATCTTACAACATCATTACTATACATTGCATATTTGCATCAATAGTGTTGAATACGTAACAACATGTATGCACCTTGTATCAACTATTATGCACTGCATTTCTCTTCCTTCTACATCTTATCTTTCCTAAACTCACGAACATCTAGCATTCTTTCATTCTTTAATAATGCATATCATGAGGTTCAAGGACGGGCTCATGACACTCACTACATCTTTCAAATATAGAAAAATATTTCACAAAGATATGTCTCTGTGATGTTATTATTTTTTTAATGTAAATGTGTACCTTTCAATTGCATTGATGTCATCAGAAAATATGTAGTTCAGAAATTTTGACTGATGTATGATGCTTTTAGGCTTTCATATATTGCTTAGATCCAATTTGGATCTAACATCTTTTTCTCCATGATGCAGGATACATGACCAACATAAGACCTAGGACACAAGACAAACAAAGGCAAAGCCAAAGGCATGAAGAATTAGGTTATGTAGCCAACCATCTAAATGCAGAAAACCTCACCAAGGCAATGCATGGACCACTACTCATGCTTCTATCATACTTTGTTTTTAGTAATTTCCTTTAAGTTTCAATATTAAATATGTAACATGGAAGGAACACTTGTTTACTACATTCAATTTGAATGCAGAATGTAATGATCAATCATAAATCTAAAATTTTGAATCTGATCACTACTTAGGGTACAATGTAATATGATAATATGAATGTAATAGAAATGTATTCATCTTCATTAATTTCATAGTAATGTCAAAGAGATGTACCTTCATGCAATTTTTACTACATATGATTACTATCCCGCATGTAAAAAATCTGGGTAACAATAACAATATTACTAATCCTTGAACTCATGAACTTCTAGCATTCTTTTCTCTTTTGATAATGCATCTTGTGAGGTTCGAGCATGGGCTCATGATGCTCACTGCACTTTCCTTTGTTATTTTCTATTTATGAAATCATAGATCATATCCTCTCTACATAAAAATGCACTTCTATTTACTCTGTCCATCAAATCCAGTATGTTAGGTTAGTGAACATGAGTAACTGATCAATTTTTTTGTGTGAGTTCCATGTATCATGACATTCATGCATGAATTTTGGCTGATTGATTGTGTTCACTATTCTAACACTACCTTGTTGTTTTGAAAAAGGTTTCTAAGCTATAGGAACTCAGTGGACCTTCAATTCATATTTTTGGTTTTACAAGCAACAACTTTTGTATAATGCAGAATGATAAACATAGATAGTAAAAGATTTCATGGAGGCATGTCCCTTTGATACTGTTATTCTATTGATGTAGATGCATAATTTTCCATTGTATTGATGTTATTGGTAGATTTGCAGTTCTGAAAGTTTGATTGTTGTATGTTGTTTTAGGTTTCAATGCATTGCTTAGATCCAAATTGGGTCTAACACCTTTTCTTTCCATGATGCAGGACATGACCCTAAGACCTAGATGCAGGACATGATGGACTATGACAAAGACATGAAGTTTGGACAGAGGGGACAACTAGCTCCCATATCACAGAGTCGACTTTCAGAAGGTAATGCATGTACCCCTACTCATGCTTTCTTTTCTGCAATCTCCTCTAAGTTACAATATGAAAGATGTAATATGGAAAGAACATTTGTTTATTACGTTCAGTTTGAATGCACAATGTAATGATCAATTCTGAATTTGAAAATTTAAATATGATCAATAATTAGAGTACAATGTAACTGTTAATATGAATACAATAGCAATGTATTTAATCTTCATTAGCTGAATAGTAGTGTTAAAGAGGTGTACCTTCATGCAATTTTTTTATTGTTTATGATTATCATACTACATGTATAAAATTAGGGTAACAGTACATACTAGACCAGATATAGCACATGCAATTGGAATAGTTGCAAGATTCTCTCTGCTAATCCCAAGGAATCACACATGACTGTTGTCAAAATAACTCTGAGATATCTAAAGAATACCAAAGAATATGGTCTATGGTATAATAAAGAAGGAAAATTTGAGCTTCAAGTCTATACAGATGGTGATTGGGATGGAAACATAGATGACGAAAAGAGCACAATAGGAGGAGCATTCTTTATGGGTGACAAACTTGTCACATGGATAAGTAAGAAGCAAGGATGCATATCATAGTCTACTACAGAAGTAGAATATGTGGTTGTTGTTGAAAATTGCTCTAAAATTCTATGGATCAAGCAATTAATGGAAGGTATGAATATGAAAATTTGTGATCTAGTGATTATCTATTGTGATAATACTATAAGTGTTGTTAATATTTCTAAAAACCCTGTCATGCATGCTAAGACAAAGCATATTGATATCAAGTATCATTACTTAAGAGAAAAGTTTCATGAAAAAGAAGTGATACTAAAATATGTGCAATCCAAAGAACAATTAGCGAACATATTCACAAAGCCATTGCCTAAAGATACATTTGAGTTCCTGAGGAAGAGACTAGGGGTCCGACCCTTGTCTACTAGTCACTAAGATGACTAGGAGGCTGCATTAGCCTACACATTATCAGAAGATCAATCATGTTGATGTAAGATGAAAATGGATGGCAATGATATATAAGTACATAGAAGGGTACTTATCTACACTGAAGACCAGAGTTATTGTATTGCTGATGGAGAGAAAATTCAAGGAATATATTATGAACAAAGATATAGTTTGGCATTCCTGTCAAAGGGAGAGATGTACTTAATGAATATGGAGAGAAGTAATCTATGAAATAAATTTCTGTCAAAGGGAAAGTAGATATGAAATATCTATCATGATCATCCAAAGGGAGAGAAAATAAATATCCCTCAAGGAGCGGAACAATCAAAGGGAGAGAAAACATCATAGAAAGATTCAAAGAAACATTCATCTAAGGGAGAGAATTGGAGAAGAGATTCTACAACAAAGGGAGAGAAAGAATCATAAGTTACTACATCTATCCAGTAAAGGGAATGAAGAATGACTCTGCAAGAATCAAATATAAGCTAGAAGAGCTTATCGAGAGTCAGACATTTGTATTGATTATAGAAAAATAAGTTTGGTAAATATTGATAAACTACAACTGATATATTTCATATTGTCTTAGCAGTATGTAGTATGTTTCCATCAATGCCAAAGGGAGAGATTGATGAACTATAACTGCTTGAATGTTTGAAAATGACAAAGTCGATGATCACCGAGTTGTAGGAAGTTAATGCAACACATTAAATTAGTTAATGTATTGTATTGCCATTGATGTCAACTTGATATGGTATGATTGCACATACACATATTGTAATAACACTTAAAGATCTAAAAAGACAAATTTTTTGTCAACGGTAATCATATACACCTAGTGACAGTAAACCCTAACAAATAGTGAACCCAGAGCACAAAAGTTCATAGTGTTACCTGAGAAAGTGATACCCAAGGAAGAATTACCGAGCTAACTACATTTGTCACCAAACAAAACTAAAGTTGATGCCCGAGCTATCTGCAATAGTCATCGAGCACAACTAAAGTGTTGACCAAAGAGAACTAAAGTTAGCATACGACAAAACAACTTAGCTGGAATGAGCTAAATATAGAGTTAACTGATTGATTCCTTTTTTTTCATCGACTAGTTCAAATCTAAAGATAAGGAGTTTTAAAGCATGTTTTATTCCAGAAAACAAGGAGAGATTTATGAATTAAAGCTAAAGAAAGCATAGCGAGCTTTAAGGATCAAGAAGTGATCAATGAAGAATATGAGAAGGATAGAAGAATGGTGAAATCATGTCTATATAAAGAGACAAGTAATTAATTATGAAAATAGAGAGGAATGTTGAAGAGAATTTTGGCGAAGATAGAAGTCTTCAAGCAGATCTGATCATGCAAGCTGAAGAACAGAGCTAAGAATTTCGTAGACATTGAGCAACATAAAAGAAACAACATTCACCAAGAAGATATAAGTGGAGAAAAGGAATTGAAGAGAACATTGATCAGAAAGGTATTATGAGCTTACAATAGATCTGAAAATCTGCAAGATTAAGTTGTATTTTTGAACAGATCATATATTGTTTTAGTTTAACCATTGATTTAGAAAATCTCTTAACAGAGCGGGATTTAACCATCGTTTATACATTGAGATACATCACAAGGAGTATCAAAAGGTTTTCATGTTGAGAGAAAATTGAATGCTAGGTCAACTGATAAACAGTTAGTTTTAAATCCTCTAACAAGGTCGCACTTAACATTGTGTTTGTAACCTTTAACAGGGTTGGCTCTTCACCGAGCTCACTTCACAAGAGTGAAAATTTTTGGTTACCGATCGGAAGTTGTTTTTTCCAAAATAGGGTTTCCACGTTAAAAAACCATGTGTCAAATGTCTATATGGTTCATTACTTTGATATTTTTCTTTACACATTACTAAAAAAAGATTGATCGGTAAACACTAAGTTATTTAATGTATTTCAGTAAAGGTTAAGAAAAAATAGACTGCTATTTGGTGTATCTTCTTAAAATGGAAGCACTTCCATGTTAAGAATGTTTATCCCCCCTTAGGGGATGTTTTTGACCTCCATCGTATCTCCCTCCCGTTTATGTATCATCCTCTTCTTTTGTGCCTATTTAGGACCCTGATTGGGCCTCTCTGAGCACCTTCTACAGCACCTAGCATATTTTCTAGGGGTTCTGACCCACTGGGTCAAGGTTAACCTCAACCTTGACCTAGGTCAGGGTCAACCTCAACCCTGACCAGGGTCCCCCTTTCAAAACTAGAAGCTTGTCGGCTGCCAGGGGTCATCCAAAATTTAGTTTTCTCGCTTCCAGGTCGGCTGTTTCGGGTTCCGAAGTGTTGATTCCTAAATTATATTTAATATAGCTCCTTTTCTAGGGTAATGGGTCTAATTGGAATTTAATTATCCTATGTTGGCCTCCTTAGAAGATTGTGCTCTAGTTTCATATAAAAGGAAGTTTTCTCCTCTCATTTTCTCTAAGTGATATTGAGCATAAAAGGAGAAGTTTCAAGCATCCATTGTTCTACATATTTCCAAGATTTCAAGGTGTTCAAGTCTTCCTCTCAATAATTCAAGTTCTCCATTTAAGATCAAGGATTTAAGCTCTCAATCCTTTGAAGGGATTTGGTTCAAACATTCAAGATTCATCATTTAAACCCTAGATCTAGCCATCATGGTGGTGTGATCTTCCTTCAAGATCCTTTGAGAATCCTCAAGACTCTTTCATCCTCTCTTCAAGGTGGATTTCAAGCATACAATCATGAAGGTTTATGGTTTCTAAAGCCCATGCTTTCAGACTTACATATTTGCTTACATTTGAATTATAATTACATATCTATTGAATATCATAGCTTCATTATTAATTTTGATTATAGTACTTGCTAGCATTTTGTACTTTATTGATTTCAATTTTAATTCCTAAATCATGGTTTGACCAAGGAAAACCCCTCCCCCACAACAAACAATCCTCTTTTTCTTGCAGGTATAGGTTTAGAATAGTATATTTGAGACCAGATCTGGATACCCTTTTCGGCTTTCTTTCGGACGGCACGAACAGATTCTCTGTCGGACCTGTGCAGATCATGGTTGACATTATTGGGTCTGGGTTGACATTTTTTGGTCAAGATCAACCTTTTTCATAAGATGACATCGAAATGGAAAAAGATTTATGTGTTTTTTTCTTCTCTGCGTTCTGGTTCGGGATCAACTGTCAATTTTTCCAAAAATAGTCTATAGGCCTCAGAAAATAGCATTCTTTGATCTGCAATTATTTAAGGTTAGTACATTTCTCCTATTTCTTCAATTACTATCATATATCATATCTATACATACAATTAACAAAATTTAAGATATCCTTCTTGTTATTCTCCTTTCCAAATAGTTGATTCATTTGTGTATTAGCCCTTCCTTTGGCTTGATCAACTTGGATCTCCCATTTGTGCATTTGGAAATAAAAAAGGAACATCTTATCTTCTCCCTAATCACAATTGAAATACAAAATCAATCAAATTCAAGTAAGTATAAATTAGGGTTAAGGAATTCAACATACTTTAATCAAATCAAACAATAATTAACAATCAAACCACTTTATCCTTTTCCAACACCTTACATTTTAAAAAACCCCGTCCTTCCCCTATTTTATATATTACATTTTGGTGAACCCGAAATAGACAACTCCTTCTCTTTGGTGTTAGATTTACATCTTAGATTAGAATTTACATAATACTCATAAAATATACAAAAACACTTCTTGCATTTTCATCATGAAATTCTTTTGGTGTATGGCTATTTTTCTCATTATGCTTCTTTTAGCAACTCTTTATAGTACTTATGATGTCTATGAGAGTGTCATCCACTTTATCATGTTTGTTAATCTTCATCTTTCACTTGTTTATGCTATTTTAAGATTTACCAATACTCATCTCCCTACTTTCAAAACTTTAATTAAGGATTTGTGTAGTGTACTTATTGATCTTTTAGATTATGTGAAGAATTTGGTAGATGATACTCCATTACCTAATCTTCCTAATCCTAATCTTAACCTTCCTAATCCAATAATTTCTAATAATCCCACTCCTATTCTTCCATCT
>MU223676.1:676773-695054 GCA_018584345.1 Thuja plicata | reverse complement strand
TCCTCTTGATATTCTTCTTCCAACACCTACCTTAGATCATCCTGATACTCCTCAAGATGTGGCTAAGAAAGTGTATGTCTAGTTAATGAATTCCAAGAAAGAAAACTTTAAACCTATTCTAAAAAATTCTTTATATAAGTAAACATGTCCTTTCCACAATAGTAATAAACATTTACTTTCTGATTAAGTGCATTTCAAATTATATGTTAGAGATAGAGCTTCTCGTGGAATTATATCTTATTCCCGAGCGGTATTACAATTTCTTCATAATTTTGACATAGGTTATTCCTCTCATTCTTCTACAAGTTAGACTATGTTTCTCCTCTTGTCTCTTAAACTGGGGGGCAAGAGGTATTCTATTCCAATCTTATAGGATCCATTATCCTCTTAGCATGAATTTTGTTTTGAGTATAATTGGTTATTCTTTCTGTATTCTATCCTTATAACCTCTTACACTCCTGATATTCTTTCTAGGACATCTATTTTGTAAAGATATCTCTTATTTTTATAACTTTGTTGATATAATTTGATATATCCCTTGTCGTCATCTCTAGGGGGCAAGGTATTTCCTCCTTTTACCTCTATCTAAGGATCTACTTTCCTTAGCCTAGTGGCATTTTTTATGTTGTAAACATTATTTTTCTTATAAAGATCTATGTTTTGACCATTGATACTCCCTTATTTGAGAGGTGATTGTCCTAGGTCATTACCTCTTCTTTATTTTTCAAATTATGTTCTTTATAAACTCTTGCCCTTGCTTTTTGGTTAGAGTTTGCTATCCTTCATTCCAAGATTCCTCATCCTCTTTATTGCAAGGAGCTTGATGGTTGAAGCTTGGGTCTTTCTTGCTTTTTGAAGATGACATTTTATCCTAAGCACTCCTCTTTGGTAGGGCCCTTGTTGATAAGATCTCTTCCTCTTTGAGGATCCTTTTTCCATAAGTGACATATTAATTTCATGATTATCTATGTCTTTAGATGTAAGGGTCAATAATCTTCACTAAGAATATGGTATACATTGTTGTTTAGCTGGACATCTCCTCACCTTGTGAAGAAGGTATTCTCTTCCTCTTCCTTATCCTACCTAGTAGGTAGCCATGATAAGGAGGGGGGCATATATAGGGTCTCCCTTGTACTATAATTTACATTTATTTACATTTTGTAGCATGCTAAATCCTTGGAAGGTAACGCACACACGTTTCTAAATCCTAAAGAGACACGCATTTTTACTTTTTATGTTTTCTAAATCCTTGGAAGGTAACACACACAATTTGCTAAATCTTGAAGAGACATGCATTTTTACTTTTTATGTTTGCTAAATCCTTGGAAGGTAACACACACAAGTTGCTAAATCCTGAAGAGATACGGACCCTTTTTACTTTTACAATATGCTAAATGCTCAAAAGGTAACGCACATAAGTTGCTAAATCCTGAATGGACACACATTTTATATTCCATAGTGATACAAGAATGTAGATCTATGGATATTTTCAAAAGCTGTCAGAAGATGCATTTATAATTACAAGCATAGTTTATGAGTGAACCTATTTGGGATCTCCCCCCTTGGTGATTCATAGTAAGGTGGGCATCTTACTAGGTGAGGTAATCACTTTCTCTTTTATCTCTTTCGCTTTCATGCTAGTAGGATTATATCATGAAGCTATGTTATCTATGGTGTTGTTCTTGTCTTGCTTATGTAATCATGTATGTTTTCTATGATTAATTTCTCTTTACTTCCATATCTTTATGTATGTATGTTGAGTTAGAATCCCTAGTTTGGGGGCTCATTCCCTGACTTAGTGATATTCTACCTCGTTGCAATCCACCAAGATATTTTTCCTCTAACTTTACCATGAGCACGTTCGATTTCCGTACTCCCGCTAAAGTGGGGGCTTAATGTATCATCTTAAAATGGAAGCACTTCCATGTTAAGAATGTTTATCCCTCATTAGGAGACATTTTTGACCTCCATCATATCACCCTCCCATTTTTGTATCATCCTCTTCTTCTGTGCATCCTTAGGACCCTGATTGGGCCTCTCCGAGCACCTTCTACCCCACCTGGCATATTTTCCAGGGGTTCTGAGCCCTTGGGTCAAGGTTGACCTTGACCTTGACATAGGTCAGGGTCAACCTCGACCCTAACCTAGGTTAGGGTCAACCTGAACCCTGACCTAGGTCCCCCTTTCAAAAGTGGAAGCTTGTCGACTGTCGGGGGTCATCCAAAATTTAGTTTTTCCACTTCTGGGTCGGCTGTTTCAGGTTCTAAAGTTTTGATTCCTAAATTATATTTAATATAGGTCCTCTTCTAGGGGCATGGGTCTAATTGGAATTTAATTATGCTATGTCGGCCTCCATAGAGGATTGTGCCCTAGTTTCATATAAAAGAAAGTTTTCTCCTCTCATTTTCTCTAAGTGATACTAAGCGATATTGAGCATAAAAGGAGAAGTTTCAAGCATCCATTGTTCTACATATTTTCAAACTTTCAAGGTGTTCAAGTATTCCTCTCAAGAATTCAAGTTCTCCATTGAAGATCAAAGATTCATGCTCTCAAGCCTTTGAAGGGATTTGGTTCAAACATTCAAGATTCATCATTCAAACCCTAGATCTAGCCATCATGGTGGTGTGATCTTCCTTCAAGATCCTTTGTGCATCCTCAAGAATCTTTCATCCTCTCTTAAAGGTTGATTTCAAGCATACAATCATGAATTTTTATGGTTTCTAAAGCCCATGCTTTCATACTTACATATTTTCTTACATTTGAATTACAATTACATATCTATTGAATATCATAGCTTCATTATTGGATTCGATTCTACTACTTGCTAGCATTATGTACTTCATTGATTTCAAGGTTAATTCCTAAATTAGGGTTTGACCAAGGTGAACCCCTCCCCCACAACAAACAATCCTCTTTTTCTTGTAGGTACAGGTTCAAAACAGTAGATTTGAGACCATATCTGGATACCCTTTTCGGCTTTCTTTCATATGGTGAGAACAGATTCTCTGTTAGACCTGTGCAGATTAGGGTCAACATTATTGGGTCAGGGTTGACATTTTTGGGTCAAGGTCAACCTTTTACATAAGACGACATCAAAAAGGAAAAAGATTTCTGGATTTTGTTCGTCTCTGCGTTTTGGTTCGGGATCAACTGTCAGTTTTTCCAAAAATAGTCTACAAGCCTCAGAAAATGGCATTCTTTGATCTACAATTCTTTAAGGTTAGTACATTTCTCCTATTTCTTCAATTACTGTCATATATCATATCTATACATACAATTAACAAAATTTAAGATATCCTTCTTGTTATTCTCCTTTCCAAATAGTTGATTCATTTGTGCATTAGCCCTTCCTTTGGGTTGATCAACTTGGATCTCCCATTTGTGCATTTGGGAATAAAAGAGGAACATCTTATCTTCTCCCTAATCACAATTGCAATACATAATCAGTCAAATTCAAGTAAGTATAAATTAGGGTTAAGGAATTCAACATACTTTAATCAAATCAAACAACAATTAACAATCAAACCACTTTATCCTTTTCCAACACCTTACATTTTAAAAAACCCCCTATCCCTATTTTATATATTACATTTGGTAAAGCTTAAGGAAAGGATAAATAATATTAACATTGAGGAGTATATACATGTTAGTTTCACACAAGGCATACATCTTGTAGGACTTAAGATAACTAGACATTTTATATTTGTGGTTTAAATTTTTGGTTGGATTATTGGATTAATTTTTTAGGCCACTAATTCACCCCCCCCACCCTCTCAGTTATTCTAACTGATTATATGTCATTATTTTTTATTGATCTTAGCCAAACAGTAACAATAACAAACACAATGAAAAGTGGAGATGGTAAGGAAATTTTGAAATGATATTCATTGTTCTAAGTCTTTAATTTGGTAACTAATTTTATAACTAGATAAATCTATTTGCAGGTGTTGATGATATCTATATGGAGGATCATGGCCAAAATTATTTTGGATAATCATTATAGTTTATCAAACTATATATAATTGTATTCATGGTTGAATACTTAACAGTCATTGAAAATGACAACATAGAAGGAGTAGATTGTTGATTTAAGCTATAGACATCAACTATATATTATAATTTTGTGTTAGAGCACTATTATATGTGCAGGAAATTTCACCTCATCGTTTTGTGACCTTAGTTTCTTTTTAAGAGATAATCAAGCAATTAGTTTTAAGTCGTGTGAAATTTATATAAAGATTGAATTAATTACTAGCATAAAACATACATCTTTCGGTAAATATTTAACGAGTTTACATATCTTCCTAATTGACATTTGATATTTACATCATGATTGAATTAATTATTAGTATACAATATATCATTTTTAGATAATTATTTTATGATTTACATGTAAAAGGATTAACAAGGTTATTTGTTGTTTATTTTCGAATCTAAGTATCAAATCAATCTTGATTTGTTCATGTTTGGGATTTCTTTTAGAATTGGTTTTATTTGTTTGTTTTTATTTAATTCAATTCAAATATGAGTTATAAAATGCATAGAATCTCAATTTATTATTTTCATATTAATTATACCTAATTCAGTTTATTTTTAAATTTTTAAATTTTAAGAATACAAATTATATGTTTCTAATTTTTAACCTAAATCTATGTTAGTGTATATAACTCCATAAATAAAATGATATCAAACTATTTTTTTTTTAATCTATTAAACCTATCCATTTGAATTATCCTTCAAATACTAAAACATGATTATTTTAAAATCAAAATAATAAGAATAAAAAATTGAATTTTTATTAATTTATTTGAAATCTTTTTAAATTTGATATAATCTTCTTAATTGTTTTTAAATACTTCAACACAACAGCTAATTTAAACTCTAAAAACAAAACTATGATATAAATATTACAAATAATTATAACATTTTAAATAAAATAAAAATATTTCTATTTTTAAACCAGTATTTATCTATAGATATATATTTTAAAAATTATATAATTATATCAACTAAAATATATATTTAATACCTCTTAAAATAATTTATACATTGTATAATAATATAACTAAAATGACTCCCCCTAGAAATTACAAAAGACTCAATGTCAGTTGTTAATGGAAAATGGTTTCACCCGCCACTACCAATGTAGTTGAGGTAGTTAATGCAACAATGAATTTCAAATCTCCACAAAAATATGCAATATCCATTTGATGTAGGGTGGGCATCTGATTTGACATTATTCATACTTGTATGATGGCAGCAAATTATGTCAGGGAATTACTCGAGGCTCGAGGGCATGACATGAGGATGGATGGGAATCTAGACATATAGAACACTATGGCTAGATAGTTGTTGCTATGAATGACACCTTAAATGCTCATGTCCATTACTCATGGATCTACGAGCCCAGAGATGGTTGGATGGACCAACAACCACAAAAAATGAAAAGACTGTCATAAATAAGTTGATCATGAATGTGGAATAAGTCCACTGCAAAATCTCCATGGGCCCACCTTCAGATTTAATGCACATGTCTCAATTGGTACATTAAATCTGAAGGTGGACCTGTGCAGATTTTGTTATGGACTTATTCCACATTCATGATTGACTTATTTATCACAGTCTTTTTAATTTTTGTATGGTTTTTGGTCCATCCAATCACCATTGTAATGAACTGAGTATAAATATACAACAAGCTCTGCTTAAATTGGCAATAGCATATAGAAAACAAGGATAGATTTGAGACAAGTGTTTCAACCCATAGGAAGTTGAGTTCTCATAGAAATGTATAATATCCTCTAGGATATGGTAGAATTCAAATTGGAATTAATGCTAACCATCAACCTCAATAGTGAGGTTACCTAAGTAAATTTAGATAAAGATTAAACAGTAAGACTATTTACTCCATCACATAATCAATATCATTTTAACCTTTTCTTCAATGTTACCTTCCAAACAACATCACATATCCTATTAAACTCACACAAATAAAAATGTTTAGTCAACATAAAACATCGATCTTCAATTCTTGTCCAATTTTACTCATAGTCTCAATGCATAACAAGAGCACACAAATGCATGAATGAATAAATCACATGAATAGAAATCAAATGATGCATTCTAATATTACCCTACTATGTAGTTTTGATGTTCTCTATCAATAACAAGGAATTTTCAAACTATGATAGGCACATAATTATTTTATTCTCACACAATTACAAGCACATAAGCATTAAGATCTTACAATCAAATAGTTAGATATCTACCTTCATTTCATTGAAGTTAGGATCACTCAATTTACCACCCATATTTTTCTTCACACAACTTGTCTCTTTCTTTCCAAATTTTCACATACATTTCATTAGTTTAATTCTTTTTCAGCAGGCTTCTCCATGTCTACTTCCTATAGAGATTAAAGATTCTATAGAACACTTTTTTGGTGTTTAAAACTATTATTCTTGGAAAATCAACCAATATACGTTGAGACTCATGTTAGGAGTGGTTAGCTCCAACTATGAGAGCTTTGCAAGCTAACTAGACCAACTATAGGGACAAGACTTCCCTCTACACTTCTGGATCAGTTAAACCAATGTGGGTACACCTAATCTAGACAAAACTCAACTCTTTACAATACCTTATACTTATGGATTTTAAGCACAAATAATAGTAAGAAAGTACTAAATGCTAACCAGACATTCATTAACTCTCCATTACTATGTAGGACATACAACCAACAACCACAAATAAATAAGGAACTTGGATATGGTTTTTATGTATAAGATTGCATAATATAGACCAAAACAATTCAAACATGTATCTCAACAGAATATACTAATCCCTAATCAGTGCCTTATCCATTGGGCATGTCTCAAATGTAAATACAGAAAATATGAATCAACTACTGTCAAAGATTCAAAGCCATAAACACAATCGATCTAGATCAACCACTACTTATAAGATCCTTCTATAGACACACCAAATGAATCTATGCTTTAGCCAAATCTGATTTAAATTGATCCTAGATCAAAAATTTGGAATAAAACATATACATAGAGGAGTTCTACGCAGTGAACTAGAAGATTCAAAACTCAAAAGATAGACACCAAGGAGAAACTTATAAATGGAATAATTGCATTAAGTTTTATGAATCATGTAAATGTTCTAATCTGATCTAAAACACACCACTTCAATAATAAGAAAAATATTACAAGACCTTTCTATTCTATCTAAATACAATATGATACAGTTTGTTGTATCCCCTAGGACTAAAGCTTGGAAACAACACTTGGAATTCAGAACATCCAAACCCCTACAAAAGATAAAAGAAGAAGATATATAGAAGAAGAAGAACCTTAAAGGTAACATATATTTGATACATATCCATATTCATCAATCTGATGCACTGAAATCCTCCTTTTCTCGAGCCAAACAACCGATTTGATCTTTCTTCAAAAGATCAAGAAAATATTTAATCTGATTTAACTTTCTGATCCCCAAAATAGTCATACCAACTACTTGATGAAAACCTCCTCCATACTCCATGATGAGCATACTCTAATATTTTCCACTCCTCACCTCAGGATGATGGAAAATGGTGCCAACATTTAAGGCAAAGAGGATAAGAGCCAAAATTAGGGTTTGACATAACTGTATATCTTTGCCAGAAACCCTAACTATTACCTCTAAGCATAAATACACTCTAAGCTTCCCAATCCCCATCCAAGGATAGATCCTACCAGGTGTTTCCCTGTCACAATGACTCAAACAATATCTACTGATCAAATCTAGCCCTAGGCATAATGCCCATCACACGATCTACCAAGACTTGCTTTGGCTTTATCTATGTTGACTAGGTCTAACTCAAACATGTAGAAAATAGGTGTGATGGCTCATACTATATCTTTTGAGAACCTTTAACCTTAGGCAAAGCACCATCCACTAGATCTTCTTAAACTTTCCTGAACATTAACTACCTCAGCAACCTCTAGGACCATGACATCAGTAATGCCACGCATCAACCTAGCATAATGGCTACACAGGTAATATGTTCTCATCTTTCCTTTAAGTCATAACATGAGCCACATGATCAAAACAAAAATGTCTGATCTTTCCCTTACTCTTTTTGACTTCAGGCCAGTCCCACCATAGACACATGGAAAAATAGATCAATGGATCAAACATTAAACTCATTGTATCTTTCTCTTAAGGAAAAGTTCCCATCGTAGGATGAAATATGACTTGACCTTTCATTAACCTCCTTACATTTGCGCTGCCTGATCCCACCGATCAGAAATGTGACACTCATGCACAATACCTTAAAACTAGATCTTAGGCACATTTTTCATAGGGGCTTAACGCCCACCATTCAATCTAACTTTATCTATCCTAAGTGCTTTAACCTTGTTAATCCCTAAGTTTTGTTGGTGATTAGTGACCAACACTTAGTCATTTACTTAGGAAGTTTTAGTTTGTTATCACTGTGGCTAAGCTAAAACTATACAAGGCCGAGCAACATTGCTGAGAAGGAATACAGGTTGCTGAGTTACATCATGCCAAGCCAAGTAGAATACTTAAGTTCTGAGTGACAGATATGTTAAGTGCCGAGCATAACAGTTTTTGCATACATGTTAGGATTGATTCAAACTTTGAGGTAAAATGTTCAGGCCAACTTGTATGAGCTTTGGGCTGACATATGTAAGCATTTAATATTTATCTACGGAGTTATTTACGCATTTAATTGTTTTATCCTATGCATGGCATGGAGCCAATAAGAAAATTAGGATGCCTTGGAGGCATAAATATTAGATCTTGATCATTGATCTAGATCTCACCAATAGATCCACACAGACATATAAGATTTCTTCTAACCCTATTATTAATAAGATAGATACACAGAGAGAAGGGTTGTGTGTTCATGAGAGATGAAGAGTGAGTTATTTTGAGAAGAAGCCTAGATCAAGCAGAGTGACAGAGCAGTGAATAGTAGAGAAAAGACATATCAGATCGTGAGATCATAGAAGGTATTGGAAAGAGAAGATCCATCATCAGCATCTGAGTGCATAACAAATGATCACTACTTGGAACATTCTAACAGGTTTATCAGGTGAAATCTCTTAACAGAGTGTTTCTAACAGACCTAGTTTAAATCTCTTAGCCGAGTGCTTACTTTATTGTCAGTTGAAATCCTTTCACAAGGTAGATTGTAATGATCTTTAGTTCTTAACCAAATAGACCTTTAACTAAGTAGATTGCATTTTGTAATCAAACTCTTGTAGCCCTAACAGGCACACTTTATTGCTGCAATACTGAAGATTTTGTGGGTGTCATCCCCACCCCAATTTTACCTATTTAGGTTTCTGGATTACCAAAATTTTGTGTTATAGGTTATATACTTCATGTTGTGGATGCTATCTGATGTTAGGATAAATTAATATATGTATGAATGTGGATCAATTTGTTTTAAAAGAATAAGTTTTAAGATTTGATTCACCCCCCCCTCTCAGTATCTTTCTTTCCCAATATTGTACTTCCAACAATTGGTATCAGAGCGCGGTTCTCCTATAAAATATTTTAATCATATTGTGAGTACAGATCTTGAGATGGAGGTTTACAAGTTGGGTAAAGTCATTGAGAATCAGAAGATTGAGATTCAGCTCACATTACATCAGCTTGAGATAGCAAGACATGAATTGAAGAAATAATTGACAGCTAGGAAAGATTTGGCCAAACAAATGAATGATACTCATTATCAGGAAGATGAAACTGCAAATCTATTTCAGAATAGAGATTCTACTGAGAGCGATGCAAAAATTGCAGATCTATCAAAAAATAACAATGTACTGTGTGAAGAAGTCAGGAACTTGACAAGAGAACAACAAATGCAGACAGTAAGACTATGTGAAGTAGTGGAACAAAAGAAGAAATATGAAGATGACAAAGCTATGGTAGAAGAAGATAAAAGAGTGATAACTGTCAGACTTGATGAAAGGATACATGATGTACAAATGATGACAATCAATCAGGTTGACATGGAAAATCAACTGCTACTTGCAAATCAGGAGATTAGTAGGAAAGATATGGAAATGATGAATCTAAGATTTGCGATCTGAGAACAATCAATTTAAAGATGATTTGAGATTTGAGAAGGAACTAAATGAAAGGTTGAACAAACCTAATGAAGCCTTGACTCATTTTGATAATCTGATGGAATCATCAAGGAGACCAAAAGATACTTTTGGATTAGGTCATACTGAACCAAAGACATCTACTGAGAAAGGAGAATCATCTAAGAATGGTGAAAGGAGGAATACAAAGACAAAGAAAAACAAACCTATTTGCCTCCACTATGGAAAACTAGGTCATACAACAAACAATTTCTAAAGAAAGAAAGGTAAGTCCAATCCTAAACCTAAGTTCAATGGTTACTCTTTTAATTGCAAGAATCTTGGAAATAAAGCACATGAATGTTGGGCTAAAGAAAATGATGCACCTCCCAAACCAAGATTGAATGGTTATTGCTACAAGTGTCAGAAATATGGTCATAAAGAAGAAGATTGTAGATCCAACTTTAAACAACAATGGACATCTAAGACAAAAACAAAAGCACCCAGGAAAGGAAACACTTACAATTGGGATTATAACACAAGGCAAATTTGTCATTACTATGAAGAATATAGACATGCACCTAAAGATTGCTTAAAGATACATTTCAGTGGAAAGTCTAAGAGTTGGAGGAATGGAAGCCTAGTTTGATTTAGTTGTTTGAAGATTGGTCACACTAAGAGAGAGTGTAGGACAAGAGTACTTGCTCCTACTGTTGAGGAAATAAGAGCACAGGTGAACCAGAGATGGGTAAGGAAAACAAAGCTGAGTAGCAGTGAACCTACTAAAGCCGAGGTCACCCAATCCAATGGATTAGGAGATCACACCATCTCTAACTGAGCAATAGAGGTATGTAAGGAACTTCATTTAAATTTCAAATCTTACATTAGTTTCTAATATGTAAATGTGCCAAAGTCCATATTTGCATATGTTGAGATGCACCAGGAAATGTTTGTGACAAATGTCGAGAAGAGTTAACTGCACTATAAGTGCCGAGTTAGTTGGCTGAGTAAGTTTTGTGATGGCTGAGTATGGTAAGCCGAGTGGTATGCAAGTTGCGTTAGTCCACCAATAATAGCTGGTTAGCACTAACCCAATGGGAAGAGCATTTATTGCTTACCTACCTTGACCTTTTGAGTCTATATAAGGACAAACCATTTATTCTTCATTTTACCTTGCAATTTTTAGTATTCACAGAGTGATTGAAGAATTTATAGAATTGATCTTAGTGAAGTTTGTATCAAAGATCTTGCCAGCATGCTGTTGGTAACCCTAAGGCAAACAGTGCAAAGTGCTACTTGCTGAGGTACCCTGTTCTTCATTTTTGAACCCTAATTTTAGAGATGATATCTACATGTTCTTCTACACCGGTCAAAGGTATGGAGGAGGAGATGAAGAAAATTAAGCTGGTGAGAAGTGATGTGTGTGCACCTCCTAACTTTTGAGCCATTTCTGAAAGCGCAATTTTGATTGATCTGAACGGAGCCCTCTCATCTATTCCACGAAAGGTACTTATGATCCACAATGTTAGATCTTGTTACATGGTAAATATTGGTGAAGTAGGTGATAATTAATTGAGGGAATCCTACAACAAGTTGTGTGTAAATTGAGTTATGAAGGACGAATTCAAGCATTTAGCCGACAAAGGGTTAACTCATGCCCTAGATTTTTCGCGAGACTTCAAAGATGAATGGATTAAGGTTGTTCTAAGCCGATTTCATAATATGCATATGTGGCTAGACAATGGACCAGTTAGGATCACTAAAGACATTATTCATCAAGTAACTGGATATCCTATTGTCAGCAAAAAAAGGATGATGAGAGACCAAAGTAACGAAGAAATATTAGCTAACACAGGAGTTGTCTGGAATAATAGAGGTGTGACTATCTCTACAATTGAATATTTAGAAGTTGACTTTGGAGTGAGAGTGATTGCACATAAGTTCTATCAGTCGAGCTGAATGGATAGTGTTCCCTACACAGCTGTGGACCAAGCATGGAAGATAGTTAAGAAGAATCACACCTATGACCTTGCCGAGCTGCAGTTGACACAACTAGCCGAGAACCTATTATCGATCAAAAAAGATAAGAGCTCATCATGTAAGTTTGGTTCTTTACTAGTTTGCATATTTTTCTATGTACAGAAGTCATTTCCTACATTGGGAAATATTGTTTGGAAGAAGGACAGACCTATTACTGTGTAGATTAATGAATGTATTCAGCAATTAGGCAATAATTTCAATAGTATTATGGGAAACTACTTTGTGGAATTCAAAAAAAGAATGAGGTTGAGGTCTAGAATTCCTAGTTCACTTGTGGAAAAGCACTATGAGGAGATATGTTTTCTAGTCAACACAGATTACACATACATTCAGGCTGTGACACCTAGGGTATCATGGCTAGAGCCATTTCCCTATGAAGTTAACATTGATGAAACATCAACAGCTATCACAACACTCCTAGCAAAGGAGATTGATACAAAAGCAAAGAGATTTGGAAATTATGATGAAGCTAAGGAAAAGATATCTATGAATCTAAAGGTAGGAACCATGGAGAGAAAGAGGAAAAATATTGTGAAGAATCTGAAGAAAATGGTTGGATTGCTGAGTGATGAGGAGCTAGAGGATGCACCTCTAGGAATATCTACTGGACAAGAAGAAGATATATCTGAAGAAGAAGAAGAAAGAGTAAGTGAATCTGAGGAAGATATTCTTGTTAAGGAAAAAGGAAAGAAACTAGTAGTAGCCAAGGTAACTAAGCCTAACCAAGAAAAACCTAAAGTTACCCCTTCCATTGCCAATCGTCCAAGGACAAGGGCATCTTCTACTACATATCCAGTAGTGCAAACAAAAGTATATACAAAGAAGGTTGGAAAGAGTAGTTCTAGGTCAAAGACTAAATTTGCAACAAAGACTGTGTCGATCCTACAAGTAAAGAGACCTAGAAGGAAACTGCATTTGGATCCACAAAGTGATGAAGAAAAGACTGAAACTAATGAACCCAGTAACATACCAACAACACCATTCAAAAGACCCATTGATATTAATGAGGTATGTGAGAATTTGAGGAATTCTACAGGGTTATCTGGCTTTAAGTTTATCAATTATGAAAAATTGAATGTAGAGGATAAGCACAAAGTTTAGGAAGCTCTACTGGATATGATGAGCAATTTCAAGTTAACTCCTATACAGATAGGAAACAATGTGCTGAGTGAACTATATGAGTTTCTATCTAGTAAATGGGAATTTGCACTTACTACTGAGAGACAGATTAGAGAAGGTACATTAGCTAAGGTTATCCTTGAGTTGACTAAGAAATAGAGAGCTAAATTTATTGAGGAATACAAGCATAAATTTCAACCTAAACTCAGAGGATATGCTATTTTGGAAAATGAATATGAAAGTATAGTACAGTAGAGTATAAGGATATGGAAGGAAATCTTTGGATTGATAGCTCCACAAAAGGAGAAAACTGATGAAGGAACATCTGAGTAGAAGGATAAAGAAGTTCAAACCACCACTGTAGTATAGAAAAAAAAAGAAGAAAAAATTGCTACTGAGCCTGACACAACTGAAGCAGAACCAAAAGAACAAACAGATACAGTAAACACTATTGATCTGACAACAGATAGTCCAATTGACATCACAATTGATTACTCTAGTAATTTGGATGCTGAGGGTCAGGATGAGCCAAGAGCTACAAGTAGAGAATCGCCTATTAAGGTTACTAAGGCTGAAGGAGAGAATAGTATAGAGAAGGAGAAGACAGTTGAACAAGAGGTAAATATACAAAATTCACCTATTTTAGAGGTTGTGAAAACAATTTTTGATAGTGGAGAGGAGATGAGGGATACTGACAATAAGCCTAAGGAACAAGAGGTAGTCCAAGTGTTGGTTGATTTACCACACTCTGCATCGTCCACTCCGATTGGACCTAAAATAGGAGGTATGCCTAATCAACAAGCAATTTTGATTGAATTGAAAGATGCAATGGTGACTACTACTAAAACAAGAAAAGGTATTAAGGAAACAGAGCCGAGCAGTAGCTCACCTGAATTTAAGAGGAGGAAAGTTATGAAGAAGAAGTCTCCCACTCTTGATGTCACATTAGATGAAGTGATTGTGATTCCAATATGGGATCCCAATGTTTTATCTTATGAAAAAATTGAGACTCTTCAAGAATTACTCAAGAGGAAGAAAATGCAAGAAGAAATGAAAAGAGAGCAGAAGAAAAAGAAGGTGTTACATGACATCAAAGATATATTTGTAAAATATTTTGACATGGAAGATGAAAATCCTCAAGATCCTATTCTTGAATAGTTAGTTTATATTGTGCAGAAGGTAAATGATGACAACATTGAATCAAATGAGAAGTTATTGCAATGGTCCGAGAGCAAATTTGAGAACAAAGTACTGGAAAAAATCTCAGGAGAGATTGTGACAAAGCAGGTTGAACTTTCTTCTCTTGTAGAAATTTTGGAGGAATTTGCAACTAATGTTTATTCTTTGTATAAGAAGTTATGTGATGTTGAATTCTTCACAAAGGATAATCTACAGGCTATAGAGAAATTGAAATTAGACTTGATGTCAACTAGGAGTTCACTGAGTATGGATGCTAGCACTAGCTCCTTACATTTTAATAGATTGACTAATGCACAAAGGAGAATAGCCAAGATCATGGCTGAAGATGGTCAGATAAGGACCAAATTGATTACTATTCAGACCAACCTGATACCTCATCTGGAGGTAATTCAAAAAGAACTTTCAGCTGAAAAAGAATTGGTTAAGAGAAATCCAAATATCTCTACTGCAGAAAGTTTAGTGAGTCTAGCTGCCGAGCTAGAAGTCAAATTAGAGATTATGAAGTTTGTTAAGGACAGTTGGGACACTGCATTTTCTTCCACCTTACAACTTCATAAACATTTTTTTGATAAGTACAACTTAACCCCACCTACAATCTGTGACAAAAACAAGGGGGAATATGACAAAGATACAACATAAGAGGAACATTACACATATAATTGTAAATATTTTTTCTTGAAGGCATGTATACTATGTAAATTTTTGTATGTAGTATGGAGTACATTCCTAGGGGGAGTAAATTATGTACTTAGGAAACATTTTGGATGCAACAAATTGAAATGATAAGTGTGTTTTTACCACTAATATCAAAGGGGGAGATTGTTAATCCCAAAGTTTTATTGATGATTAGTGACCAACACTTATTCATTTACTTAGGTAGTTTTAGTTGGTTATCACTGTGGCTGAGCTAAAACTATTTAAGGTTGAGCAACATTGCAAAGCAAGAATACAGGTTTCCGAGTTACATCATGCCGAGCTGAGTAGAATACTTAAGTGCTGAGGGACAGAGATGTTAAGTGCTGAGCAGAACAGTTTTTTCATACATGTCAGGATTGATTCAAACTTTGAGGTAAAATGTTCAAGCTAACTTGTATGAGCTTTGGGCCAACATATGTAAGCATTTAATATTTATCTACGGAGTTATTTATGCATTTAATTGTTTTATCCTATGCATGGCATGGAGCCAATCAGAAAATTAGGATGCCTTGGAGGCATAAATATTAGATCTTGATCATTGATCTAGATCTTGCCAATAGATCCATAAAGACATATAAGATTGCTTCTAACCTTATTATTAATAAGATAGATACACATAGAGAAGGGTTGTGTGTTCATGAGAGATGAACAGTGAGTTATTTTGAGAAGAATCCTAGATCAAGTAGATTGACAGAGTAGTGAATAGCAGAGAAAAGACATATCAGATTGTGAGATCAAAGAAGGTATTAGTAAGAGAAGATCAGTCATCAACATCTGAGTGCATAACAAAGGATCACTACTTGGAACATTCTAACAAGTGTATCAGGTGAAATCTCTTAACAGAGTGGTTCTAACAGACCTACTTTAAATCTCTTAGCCGAGTGCTTACTTTATTTTAAGTTGAAATACTTTCACAAGGTAGATTGTAATGATCTTTAGTTCTTAACTGAATAGACCTTTAACCAGGTAGATTGCATTTTGTAATCAAAATCTTGTAGCCCTAACAGGCACACTTTATTGCTGCAGTAGTGAAGATTTTGTGGGTTTCATCCCCACCCCAGTTTTACCTATTTGGGTTTTTGGGTTACCAAAATTTTGTGTTATGGGTTATATACTTCATGTTGTGGATGCTATCTGATGTTTGGTTAAATTCATATATATACAAATGTGGATCAATTTGTTTTAAGAGAATAATTTTTAAGATCTGATTCACCTACCCTCTCAGTATCTTGCTTTCCCAATATTGTACTTCCCACAAACCTCCCTATAACTTATCAGTCATAATCCCCTTACCTTTGAATTGCTGAATGGAAACTGACTAGGAATAGATCAGGAGATCCAGTGACTAAAGCAATCTCCAAGTCTTGCAATACTTCACTTTACTTTGATTAAAAGATGAGATTGAGAGATAGCCACAAGATCAAATTTACATCAACGGATGAGACTCAATCTCATGATTCCTAACTTAACCACACTTTTGTTTTGAGATTCAAGGACAAGCTTCTATCTAGATTTCCAAATAAACCAAACTCGACTCGGCCAAACTCGAGTTCCATCTGGATATTTGGAGATGAACTGAACTGCCAATTTTTTGAATATATCTTTAAACCTTGAGTTGATTCAGAGATCTAGCGCACACCACACAATTAGATTTGCATCAACGGTCCTCGCTAGATCTAATAATAAAAATGTTTACCTTGACTTTGTCTAGAAAATTATAGATAACCCTTTAATCAAAACAAGAGATCCATGGTCATGACTTATCTCACAATCAAAAGAGCATATTCCATATCATTCTAAGATTAAGAGATAAAAGGCCCACCAAGGTGTCAGATCGCTTGAGAATATTTGGCCTGATATTGTCAAATGAGCGCATTTCCTTGATCAATAAAGCAACTGCATCTTTAGCTTGAGGCATAATGTTGATCATTTGATTGAAAACAACTTTCTCGGCATATGAAAAAGGTAAAGGCATGTCAGGGACTTAGGAAAATAGGAAATATTAAAGTGAACCCCGCTAGCAAACATGGCTTAGGGAAATAAAGATGGCCCCACCGAGACATGACACATGACACCTAATTTAAAGATTTAAGTTACAAGAAGTTAACTTCAAATTAGAATAGGCCATGAGGGCTTATGGCTTTTTGCATGGAAATGTCTCAAGAAACTTAGGTTTTGAGGCTAGAGACCAGAAACAAAATGCAGAGATGGGAGTAAAGGCACACAACCATGAAATTTGTTTACAGAGCTAACAGTGGCTCTGACTAGGGATGTATGTCTCTCATAGGCATAGAAAGGATTAAAAAACTCAGGGACAAGAAGACCACCTACAAGAAAGAAAAACCAAACCTAAAATAATTAAAACAAACTAAAGGAATATTTACAAACTTGTAGCAAAAAGTAACCTAGCTCTATCGCTTATTTACTGATCTAAAGGAGTCAAATCAGTCCTGATGGCTTAAAGCCATCAGAATATTTCTAATCCAGCTTGCCTCTATCATAGACAAAATATTTTTCTCACTGCATTGAAAGCAAGCTAAAAAAATTTCTTTCATTTGTCTCATCAGAACTACTGCCACTTTCCATTAGCTTACCACATAGAATTTTATCACCAAAAGAAAATCAGATAAATTATGAAACTTTTTCACATGTACAACATATGCATGTTGCATTCATCAAATAAAAAGAAACCAAGATAAATGCAATATGTATCATTTTCTAGTTCAATGATACATCTTGAAGAATCATCATCTAGTTAAGAAAGACACTTATATTCTGCCATGTAGTTGGTATCATTTATAACATTTGGTTCATCATCATAATCCTTATACAAAGGATCAGAAACCATGTGTAGATCTCTATTATAATCATTATGAAAAAGGATTGGCTGATCCATATCAAATAATACATTAAAGAGCTTACTAATTTGACAACCCATGTCTATGCCATACTCACCTTCTTCAAAGGTAAAAAGATCAAATTCTAAAGAAGAGGATAGTTCATCATCATCATCATCATCATCATCATCATCATCATCATCATCATCATCATCATCATCATCGTCATCACCATCGTCACCATCATCGTCATCGTCGTCATCATCATCATCATCATCATCATCAT
>MU223676.1:654138-676748 GCA_018584345.1 Thuja plicata | reverse complement strand
CCACCACCACCACCACCACCACCACCACCACCAACACCACCACCACCACCACCACCACCACCACCACCACCACCACCACCACCACCACCATCATCATCTTCATCATCATCATAACATGAAGAGTCCACATCTTGATCCCTATTCTCCTCTGCGTGAAAACCATCTTGCATCATGTTAGTGGTTTGCATAAAAATAATAGAGCTCCCTAAAGAAATCACTTGTGAAATATAAACATTATACAAACCACAATCCTGTTGGTGGGAGGGAGGGTACACATCAATATATTCATCATGATCATTCACATCTTGAACAACTGAAAGACCATCCTGCAATGGCTTAATGAAAGAATTAGAAACTGAAACAAATTCAAAATCCACACAATTGTCCAAATTAGTACTCATTGCAATATCATGAACATCTTCATCCCTTGAATCTGAAGAACACTGATACTTTCATCATCTGATAGGTCATATTCAATCTTGTTGTATCCAAATGATACCAAAGCACAAGGAGAATCAGAAACACACATGTCAAAATCAGAACCTACTGACTCATACTCTCTGTCAAACTCAATGTGTGTTGGGTGTGAGGATTCAGAGCTATCCCTCCCTGAAATATCTGAGATATTTACAAGTCAGTAACTCTGAAATTTGTTCACTATGAAGTGAACCACCATCATCATCTTCACCCTCTTCTGATAAGCAGTCACAAGCAGCATTTTCATTTATCCAATCATTATTATCCTACTGACTACAAATATCATCTACCTTGTATTGAGAAAAAACACCACTTTCATGATTATAAGAGAGAGTTTCCATAGTGGACACATCTCCTTCATAAGTTCCATCATTCTCAATAATAGCATCACTAGGTACAACCTCATGTGTAACCTCAATTTCAATATATTCCTCATTATTTATCCAATTCTTGATATACACATAACATTCTTCCCACAAGGATGCTAGCCAATGGGTTGATTCAGGAAAAAAAAGCTCAAAAAACAAACCAATGAAAATAGACTCTTGAAACTAAACACCCCCTGGAAGCTCATCATATGCATCACAAAACATCTCATTAAACAAAGGTATTGATACATCCCCTCTCCTTCACACCTTCTTTTGTATAAGCACCATGCAATCCTTTTGGATGCCTTGGTCTAACAATGCAAGGTCCCTATCTGATTTCTCCATTTTAAACTAGTACATACTTCCTTATGATTTTGAAAAATGCAACCTTAATCTTGAAGCATGTAAACCTCTATTCACACCTCTTTCCTTTTATTAGTGCTTAAGCCACTTAATAAGGAAACATTCACAACTTTGAAAATAAAATACCTGGATGTGTTGCAGTAACTACAAGATACTGATCTAAAGTCACCTCCAAATCACCCTCAACACTTTGGTAGAGTTGCCACCTCTTTTGAGAGGAAAATATTGAAATAGTTGAGAATTCCTTCCCAACTCTAACCTTCTTTAAATCATAAAAATTACAACACACCCCAAATAGGGTCTCATATTAATTCCTCTATTGACTATGCTCATAGTCACAGGAGTCCAAACATCTGCTGCATCTTCACTGCAAGTCCACCTCTTCTTTGTAATATTTCTTCAAACATGCACACATATGCAAATCAGAGAACTCAGAGTCACCACTGACCATATGTGAGATACTATATGTATCACTTTTAAGAACCTTGGACTGTCAGACAATTTGCAATGACAAACAGAACAGACCTGACTCATTTTACAAAACATGAGGAAAATCTTATTTGTAGCACAAGACTCTATAACTGACTCCCCAGCAGAGTCACCATTTTTTTGGTGACTCGAATGGGAAAAAAATATGAATAATAATACACAAGAGACTCTTTGAAAGGTTTAACAAGACTTATACATCTCTATCCCCAGTAGAGTCACCATTTTGTTGGTGTTTAAAACTGTTATGCTTGGAAAAGCAACCAATATACCTCAAGATTGATGTTAGGAGTAGTTAGATCCAAGTATGTGAGGTATGCAAGGTAACTGGACCAACTATAGGGACAATACTTCCCCCTGCACTTCTGGCTCTATTAAACCAAGGAGGGTACACTTAATCTAGACAAAACTCAACTCTTTACAATACCTTATACTTCTAGATTGTAACCACAGATAATAGCAAGACATACAACCAACAACCAAAAATAAATAGGGAACTTGGATATGGTTTTGATGTATAAGATTGAAAAACATAGCCCAAAACCAATCAAACATACATCTCAACAAAATTCACTAATCCTTGATCAGTGCCTTATCCATTGGGCATGTCTCAAATGCAAATACATAAAACATGAACCAACTAGTGTCAAAGATTCAAATCCATAAACACAATAGATTCAGATCAACCACTACTTATAAGATCCTTCTGTAGACACACCAAATGAGTCTATGTTTTATCAAAAGTTGATTTAATTTGATCCTAGATCAAAACTATGGAATAAAATATATACATAGAGGAGTTCTATGCAGTGAACCAGAAGATTTAAAACTCAAAAGATAGACACAAAGGATAGACTTATAACTGGAATAATTGAATTAAGTTTGATGAATCATGTACATGTTTTAATATGATCTGAAACACACCACTTCATTAATATGCAAAATATTACAAGAACTTTCTATTCTGTCTAAATACAATATGATATAGTCTTTTATATCCCCTGTGACTAAAGCTTGGAAACAACACTTGGAATTTAGAACTTCAGAACCCCTACAATAGAGAAAAGAAGGAGATATATAGAAGAAGGAGAACCATAAAGGTAACATCTATCTGACACCTATCCTTCTTTATCAATCAGATCCACTGCAATCCTCCTTTTCTCTAGCTAAACAGCTAATTTGATCTTTCTTCAAAAGATCAAGAAAAGATTTAATCTGATTTAACTTTCTAATCTAAAAGCAGTCCTTCCCACTAAGATAAAATCCTCCTCCATACTCCATGCTAATCACACTCTGATCTTGACCTTTCCTCACCTCGGGATGATTGAAAATAGTGCCAATATTTAAGGCAAAGAGGAAACGAGCCAAAATTAGGGTTTGAAAGATCTGTAAATCTTTACCAGAAACCCTAAATATCACCTCTAAGCATAAATACACTCTAAGATGCCCAATCCCCATCCAAACATCATCATAAAGATACACAAATGAAATCTACAAGATCTTTAATAGTTATTTCTCTGCAATACACGTCAAGGTCCACTGCTCTGAGAAAAAATTGAGAAAGGATTTAAACATTTAAAATTTTTTTTTACAACGGCTAGTTCTTGGCATGAAAATCTTCATCAACAGCTGAGAATAGAACCCTTTCCACCTTTAAAACATATCCATTGATCAACTTTAAGTTATCTGGGAAACAAGCTCAGATCCTACCAGGTGTCACCCCATCACAATGACTCAAACAATATCTTGCAATCAAATCTATCCCTAGGCATAATGTCCATCACACGATCTACCAAGACTTGCTTTACCTTTATCTGTGTTGACCAGGTCTGACCGGAACACGTGGAAAATAGGCGTTATGGCTCATACTATATTTGTCGAGCATCTTTACCCTCAGGAAAAGAACCATCCTCTAGATCTTCTCAAAATTTCGTTAACTTTAATAGCCTCAGCAACCCCCAAGACCATGATGTCAGCAATCCCACACGTTAACCTAGCATAGTGGCTCAATAGTTAATTTGTTCTCATCTTTCCTTTAAGTCATAATGTAAGCCACACAATCAAAAGGAAACTGTATGATCTTTAATTTACTCTTTCTGACTTCAACTCAGCCCTGCCACAGACACGTGGCACAATGGTACAAAGACTCAAACATTAAACTCATTGTATCTTTCTCTTAAGACAAGCACCTAGCCCAGGATGAAATCTGACTTGACCATTCATTAACCTCCTTACTTTGGTGTTGAACTGGTCCCACCAATCTACTACATGGTACTCAGGCATAATTCCTTAGCACTAGATCTCAAACACCTTTTTCATAGAGGCTTAACGCCCACCATTAGATCTAACTTTATTTGTCCTCAGTTCTAAAACCTGCCTTTAACTTATCGGTCATAATCCCCTTTATCTCTGAATTGCTGAATGGAACCTGACCAAACTTGACATGACCAAGATTAGATCTCAAGATCCAGTGAATAAATCAATCTCCAAGTCTCGCAATACTTCACTTAACTCTGATTAAATCACAAGATCATGAGATAACCACAAGATCAACTTTTCATCAATGACCGAGACTCAATATAATTATTCCTGACTTAACCACACTTTTATTCTAAGATTCAGAGACAAGGTTATCTCTGAATCGCCAAATAAACCAAACTCGACTCGGCCTAACTAGAGTTCCATGTGGAGATTTGGAGATAAACTAAACCGCCAAGTTACTAAATATATCTTTAACCCTTGAGTTTATTCAGAGATCTAGTGCACACCACACGATTAGATCTACACTAATGGTCCTCACCAGATCTCTAAATAAAAATGTTGACCTTGACTTTATCTAGTGACTTAGAGATAAACCTTTGATCAAAACAAGATCTACAGTCATGACTTAATATTACAATTAAAAGATCATATTCCATATCATTCTGAGATTAAGAGATAAAAGGCCCACCAAATTGCTAGATCACTTGAGAATATTCAGCCTGATAAGATAGTTGTCAAATGAGCGCATTGCCTTGATCAATAAAGCAACCACATCTTCGGCTTGAGGCATAACATTGATCGTTTGATTGAAAAAAAAATTCTCAGAAGATGAAAAAGGTAAAGGCATGTTGGGGACTTAGGAAAATAGGAAATATTAAAGTGAACCCCGCTATGAAACATGACTTAGGGAAATATAAATATGGCCCCGCCGAGACATGACACATGACACATGACTTAAATATTTAAGTCACAAAAAGTAACTTCAAACTAGAATAGGCAATAGGGCTTACGGTTTTTTGCATGGAAATGTCTCAAGAAACTTAGGGTTTGACGACAAAGACCAGAAACAAAATGCAGAAATTAGAGCAAAGGCACAAAACCGTGAATTTTTTAAACAGTTCTAACACACTCTATTATAGAGTCCCTAAATTCTCCAATACTTTCTCTGATACCATAGGAAGGAACACAATGGTGAATTTTAAAATATTTTACTCAGAGAGAAGAGGAAGTAGATATATACACATAAGAAACAATTAATGCAGTAAATAAAACTATTTTGAACAATGTATTATACTAACACATACTTAATTTATTAAAGGTATATTCCATTATCATTCTTCTATAATTGGATGCCAAAAAAGTAGTGTAGAAAACCAATATCTATCATTTTAAAATTATCTCATTGATTTTAATCATGTTATGTCATTTAATTATAACATCATCAACATAAAGTACAATAATTATTATGAAACCATCATCAAATTATTTCACATACAAATTTGGATCATGACAACTTTTATGGAAGCGTTGAGTTCACAAATATTCATCAATTTTAACATACTAAGCTCTTGGATCTTGTTTCAAACTATATAGGGTCTTCCTTAAGTTTCAAACCAAATGTTTTTGTCCTATCATTCTAAATCAATGGGGTTAATTCATATAGATTTCTTCATTTATTTCACAATTCAAAAATATATTATTAACATCCATTTCAAGAATAGGCTACTTAAAATAAGCTATCAATAAAATAATAGTCTTAACAATACTAATGTTTACTATAGGGGCAATAAAGCTTTCAAGTGTAGACAATTCCATCTATTTTGAGTACCCTTTGGCCACTAGTCTTTCCTTGTGTAATTAATACTCTCATATGAATTGAACTTAGTCTTATACACAAACTTATTGTTGACCATAGTCAAGTAATATTTTAAGCCCACCAATTCCAGAGTTTTATTATTTATCAACGAATCATACTCATTTTTCATAGCTTGTTCCCATTCATGTTTTCCTTTAGCCTCATAATATTTTTGAGGATCATTAGTCTTCATTTTGGTGGTCATTAGAGCATAGTTTTTTATTAAAACAAAACATTTTTTTAAGGGACCTAAAACCCCTTTATAAATTGATTTTGAGAGGGATATAGAACCCAACAAAAACTAATAGTTGTATAAAGTAAACCATTTTAGATCAGCAGCTGACATCAACAAAGAAACCACAACCTAGAATGATATCATCATAAAGAGTGCAAGCTGGAAAATAGCAGGCTTAAGCCTACTAAATCAAATGCCAAGGTTTTCTAAGGTTCTCTTGACCTTAATTATAGAAAACCATGGGTTTCACTAGGCATCCATAACCTGAGAGAAACATGGGTTTTTATCAAGCTTCCCACAACCTTAAACTTCACCAATAACGATGTAAAAAAAAAATCTTGGTGAAAAAACATAAAAAGTCCAACTAAAAAGGAGGACTGTAGGGTTTTTAGTGAAGCACTGCATTTTGGCAAGGCTCCCAAAACCTTAACATTAATAGCCAGAAGGATAAACCATGATTCCATGAAGAAAAATCCTAACCGAGCTGAACCTTCTAGGAAACCATAACCAAGAAGAAGATCCCAGGGTTTTATCAGGCTCCGCAAACCTTCACATGGGTTTTAACCAAGCTCCCATAACCTTTACTTTCTCCAACCTCCAAATAGAAACATAAAAAAAATACTAGAATCATGAACTAAGAGTTTTATCATAGTGTTTTTAAAGATTCCTCTAACCTTAAGAGCAGGATTTAAAATAGCACCCAAAACCAAGAAGTGTTTGTAAACAATGGCTTTCCATCTACAAGTCCATAGAAATGTAACAAAAACCCTCTCTGGCTCAATAGGAGAGGTACCCATCTCAATAGAGAGTGAGGAGAACAAAACATCGAGAAAGAAAAGCCAACCTCGATCCAACCCCAACATCAAGCAACCAGGGAAAAGCAAAACTCTCAAAGAACGACTTTCATCTTGCCCACATGATAGACCTTCACCTCCATAAAAGATGGCCCCACCTCAATAAAATGAGTAGAAGGAGGAAGAAGAAAAGAGAGTCAAACCTAGGCTAAGGTCATAAGAAACCTTCCCACCTCCATAGGAGATGACTCCATATCCATAGAAGTCCAAAGGGAGGGGGAAGAGGAACTGCCAAAAAAATAAAACCCTTCATAACTATCACTAGAATAACACATGTTGTAAAAGGGATCTTAGAATACTCAAAACCAAAAAGAATATGCTCAAAAGATTTACCATTAAGCACAAAAGAGCAACCAAAAAAACCCACACAAGAGGGCTTGAAACAAAAGCCCAAACCAAAACATTCAACCCCTTGAGAAGAGAAACCAAGGCCACAAAAACCATCCTGCAAAACTCCAACCTCCAATGAAGACAACGGAGCCAAAAGTCAACAAGCAACCCTAGAAGTAGCGAAGAAAAAAACTCAAATCCTTCACCCAAGCTGTTAAGGAAAGGGCGTTGTAGAATAGGAAAGAAAGAAGAAGAGGGGCCAAACAAACCTCTTAAGAGCGTTTCAATAGCCATATAAAAACCTACATCCAAGAAATGCTCAACCCAAGAGAGGACCTTCAAGAAATAGAGTCGGTCATAGATAGGAAGGAGGAAAGCCTTACTCCAGGCCCAAGACCAGCACATGCCGCTCCAACCATAAAAGCGCCCACACAGGACAAGCAAAGAGATCAATACAATAAAAAAATATTAAAAAAAAAAAAAAAAAGTTTTAAAAAAAGGCCCGAAACACTTGAGCAGAAAAATCTCTTCCCAATGACGCCTCGAGTCTCCCATCCTCTGCCAATACACACCAGTGTGGCCAGACAAAGAAGCCACCAAGCCACATGGGCACATTGCTCTTTAGCCAAGCCCCTCTATACATAGGTGCACAAAACCCCAATCTGTCGATACACCAGGTCTACAAACGACCCAAAAACCAGAAGCGTTGTATAAGCTTAAATATTTGGTGTAGAAGACCCACTTGTAAAAGGCCACAAGGAAATTATTTTTCTCACATCGAGGGCTAGGTTTTGTTGGGTGTACATTTTCCTCAACAAAGTTGTTGAGCACAATTTGGAGCTATGCAGTGAAATGGTCACATGAAACATGAAATTTTTTTACCTCTGATGGAAGTGTTCAAGATCTTTTGATGCAATAGTATAGGTTGGTTGGTTATTCCAAGGGAAAACAAGATATTTCTGAAGAATTAGTTTTAGAACGGATATTGTAAATTTATATCTAATATGAGAAAAGTGATGTTCTTTAAAAGTATGCTAAGTTATCTGTTTTAATCAGTTAATACGTTGGCCGCACAAATTTAGGGACTTGTAGGAAAAAGTATGTGAAATGTTGAAGCGAGATGTTATTTATTCGGTATGCTTTATATTATGGTGCATACTCTTTCTAAGTTTTTGTAGCCCAACAATTTTTGTTTCACACCTTTATATTATACTATTAATGTACATGGTTCAATAATTTGTTGCTTAAAGGCTAACATTTGTTAGCAAGCAGTAAAGGCTAGAATTCCGTGTCTCCTAGCTATAATTTTCAGTATTATCACTGAAACCTATCATTTAGTTTATCAGATCATTTAAACTTGGCTAAGTCTTTGCATTTCAAACTCTAGATCATACCTTTGAACTAAGAACACCAGAAGAAATGGCAAAATTTTGAATTTTGGAAAACGAAAAAATAGTACCTTTAAACTCCAAATTTAATAAAAATGACAGAAAACTGGTTTTTGAAAAACATGTGGCCATAAAAGATAAGGAGGAATTTAACAAATAAAAGATCCTCACAAAGAAATTTTTGAATAGCGTTGAAATTTTTATAATGTTAGCTCTGTCGATTTTAGGAATTTCAAAAACCTAATTCATGAAACGATTTTTTTCCCTTTCAAGTTTTTTTTGTGGGTATAGTTGTGTAGGGTTTAGTTAGCAACAAATTTCAAACAGGACTATTTGTAATTACAGAAAAAAGATTAGAATACATATCGTGCAATGCTATTTGTTTCCATGATATGTATTCTAATACTTTGTACAAGAATCAAATATATATTCTAATACTTTGTATTAGAGAACAACTTCCTATTCCTGCTACATTTAACCCAATTAACTGGTTGCAAAAGATAAACAAGTAAAAATAAACTATCTGAAATCATGTTGAAACAAAACAAGCAGGTCCAAAAGAGGCAAGCAAAACCTGGAGAACCTTCAATTTTGTGTCTTCCTCACTATAAATGCCCTCTACAACTTAACCATGCACATACAAAGTGTCGTGAAAACTTTTCCCACCATAAAATGAATCCGCTAGTGAATGCGATAAATGAGTAGCTTGCACCCACAAAACAAACGTCATACCATCCAATGATGAAAAGAGTACATTCCATTCAATGCACAATCACACCAAACAACTTGCAAACAACACTTCCACCATAGTTAGCCGATAGACTTTACTTGTGAGGTCGCTCGCGTACAGATGCAAAGAAAACTTGTCTCACGCTCCGAAACTACCAAACATCCGGTTTTCGGCTGCAAAAATGGAAAAGAAGAGAAGAGGCAAAAATAATCAAACACGTCATAAGACGCGTTCATGTCATTTGCCAGCGGCACAAAGTTCAATAACCCGAATTTATTTGCATTTGAATTTTTCGTGAATTATTTTTGCCGGATTCCATGTTCACCGTCTATCGCTCAGAGTTTTTCTCGATTCTTGAGCTTCACTGTAACTTATGTCATCTTGTTTAATGCGGTAAATATTGGGCTAAAAATATCTGCTACAGTGAAACCAGGTATCAATGTTTTCTTCTTCCTAGGTATCATCGTTTTCTTCTTCCCTAAAGAACACACTGTATTTCCCAATTTCACTGACAAAAAGTTTGACAATGGTTATCCATTGAAAGAGAGAAAAATGTGAATGCGAGATCACCCCAGCGCTCGAAGAACAAATTTTTTGTTACGTTTTTGATATTTGGAATTTATATTTAGATTGTAATGTGTGTAATTTATTTTTCTTAAGTTTTTATTTATTGAATATATATTATTAAAATTCTTATAATTTTAAATTATAACCTTTTTTATTTATATTTAAATTTCTTTTTATATTAAATATAAGGTGGTCACAAAGTAATATCAGTCGCAAAAGAAATTGCTTTAAATATAATTTTTTTTTATATTTAAATTGTTCTAAATATATTTATTTTATATTAAAACTATTTTATATTATAGTGAAAATTCTATCTTATATAAAAATATTCTTTATTAAGAAATATAAATAATTTCAAATATAAATGTCTGAAATTATAAAAGAAAATTAATTTTTTTACAATTAAAAATCACACTTTTTTATAAATATAAATATTTAAAACTATAGAATAATGTGACATGTCAAATAATGCAAACAAAATTATAAATCTATATTTAAAAAATATGTATAAATATAATATAATACAATAAAAGATAACATAATATATAAAGATTATATATTACTAATTAAAATATAAATCTATTTTATGTTTAGTATTTATCTACATTTTATTCTTTACTAATATATTAATTTACTCTTTTCTTTCTTTTCCCAATTTCTCTATTGCTATTATTTTTTAATATATATTATTTGTTTATATTTTTCATGAAATTTCTATGCTAGAACTTATTAATGAATTGTATATCTTTCATAAATATAAGCACGGAATATATAGTTCTAATGACTTAATTTAATGTTGGGATGGCGTCAAATTCATTATTTCACACAGACTCCTAAACAAATCTAAAATACCATTTATGCTTTGCAATGGGTCTCACCTCTTCAACACTTGTGAACATTAACCTAATTTTGAGATTCAACATTGATATTTTTTTAATTAAATTCCAAGCTTAATTTCCAAATTCAACGTCAACATTGAGAAAAATAGAGTTGGTGAAAGAAATTAAGAATGTTCAACTTTTCTTTAAAAAAGGAGTTATAAAATTAATTTAATATTACTTAATAAAAAAATAAACTTTATAATTTCATCAATTAAATATTTACGTCTTTATAAAAGAACAAATTAGGACATAAGATTTCTTGAAATGGTATGTTAAATTTGTAGATAATTTTGAGTTTTCATAGATTGTTACATTTGTAGATTATATTTATATTACAATTATCTATACAATATTAATTAGCTGATAGGCTTTTCGTTCGAGGTTTCTCACGTACGAATGCTGCAATACACTTCTCACAATATAAACCACTAAAACTAGCAAAAATCCAGTTTTCCTGACATGAAAGTGGGAAAGTGGGAAACAAGCCAGCTTAAAACAATGTTTGGTTTCCATTAAATTTTTTGTAGGACATTTCTGTGAATTTTCTTTTCAACACTTATAGTGTAGACCCCAATAAATATATAAGCAATGAATTAAATAGCCTAGAGCACAAACTGGATCACGTACACATTCATTGTTCATAGCAGATTACCAGAACACCTAATGGCTCCAAACATGTCAGGTGTGAGGTGGTCCATCTTCATTCTTCTCTATTAAGGATTGGGCATTCATTTGGTGACTACATATTGTTAGAAGCACAGTTCTAGCTAACCTCCTCGAAAGGAACTCCATTTAAATCTCCTTCAAAACATATATCTTTAACATAACAGCAAATAGTTGGGTGGTTTAGATTATTTTGTGTTGACAACTGTACATATTGAACTTCCTCGGATGTAACGATGTACAAGAAACATGTGAAGATGTGGATGGTCTGAAAAGGTAGTCGGTGAACATGTGGGATCAAAGATTAAAGACTCCCATTTTGCTTTTCTCCATAGGCTCCTACAGACATTTGGAGGGATAGTACTGACAAGAAAAAAGAGAATCGTAAGAGATGAATACATAATCCCCGTCGGAGACGCGCATGCATGAGGTTCATATTGAGTTCCAATCCTTTAGCACTTATAATCTCTAAAACTTATTTCAATTGATTTTATCAAATTGACGTTTGTGTTTGATCTCTGATTTTTTTCTTGAAGATCATTCAATAATTCACTTCTTTCCATGGATTCTCACTATGAATTCATTTTCAATGCATACCTAATTGGCCACAATACAATTATGGAGCTTTCCCAACTCTATTTTTGTAGGAATTAAAACCTTTCATGGTTGTGTTTGGAAATTCCAAAAGGTTTCCTTCAGATTCAAACTTCTCACTTTTCAATTTTTAGACTTGGATTTGTTCTTTAAATCTGCGCTAATTATGATTACCCTCCAAATTTACCTTCTCTCTACTCATGCGCACCAAAGGGTTTGTTTTTATTTCAAGTTTCAACCATTATTTGATCAAATTGTTTTGTGGTCAAGTGAGGGATTTGGTCTTTCTTATATAGGTGTTGAGTGCAAAGGTCATGACCATTAGCATTGGGTCAGCTTGATTAGAATTATAATTAGATTATAACTTGATTTCGTTTGATTCAATTGAGGCCAGCCTACATGGGATGTTTTGGTTCAAACTAAAATCTGATTGGTTTCCCTCCAAATCAAGCCAACTTGTTTGGTTATTTTTGGATTTGTGAGTGCTCAAATGTCAAGGAAAAAATTTAGAGGTAGTTGGAAATTAACCAAACCTTTTGTGTGGAAATCTTATAGTGCTTGGAAATTACTTGCAAATACAAGGTGAAGAACACATGGTGCTTAGAATTTAGCTCAAACAAAGGGGTTAAATTTTGATATCGCTTGGAATTTTGCTCATAGAGGAGGGCATGGTCTTGGTGTCTATTAGGAATCCACCTTAATCAGGTAGCAGAGATTTGGGAGTGATTACAATTTTATTTGCAATGAGGGCAGAAAGGTGATGATTTTTGGAAACTACTTGCAACTATTAAAAAAAAAAGATTGGATATTGTTTGGTAATCACTCCATCATCTCGAGCAGAAATTTGGAATTGCTTGGAAGTTGAATTGATCCTTCTTAGGTGGAAATTTCCTAATCATTGGAAAAAAATTTCAAACCAAGAGAGGATTTTTGATAGAATGTGGAAATCATCTATCTCTTGGGTAGAGATTAGTAAGAACTTGGAATTCTTGTTTTCAAGTAGGGACAGAAATCAACTTCAAGTAAGGCTTGGAACCTATTTTCCAAGGGTAGGTTGGATTCCAACATACCCTTGGAATTTTGCTCTGACCCTACCCTTGGAACTATCCAAGAGGTCATAAAAATATGTTAAGAGTTGTATTTTTTTCCTTCATACCTAGTCTTCCAAATTCTTCAAACATAATCAATTCCCCTTTGTTGGAATTTTCTAAGTTTTTCCAATAACTTATTTCCCTTGTGTCATCTTTTCTTCATGTTTTTCAGTTATCCACCTCAAGTATGATTGCAAAGTCTCAATTTTTCATGCTCTTATGCTCATATTTTGTCTACCATTGCTTCTTAACTTGCATTGCCATGTTCCCATCATGTCATCTTGTTGTTGGAGTAAACATACAAAAGTCACTGGTAATTTCAAATACACAATTTGTGATATGAAACTCCAAACTGGACACAATTATCTTTTATGTATGGAGCATGGAGCTCCAACCTTTGTTAATGTACTTTCTGCTTGTGCAAGATGTGAGCCTTCGAACAGGATATTGGCATGGATCAAAGCATTTAAAGAAAAGAGAATTTCTCTCAGGTGTATTTGCAATTGCCATATTAGACATGATAACTTTAAGTAATATTTATTTTGTCCTAGTATGTGGTTTTTATTTATGGTTGCTTGGCTTCTAGAGGTTGTTGTCAATGGATGTTTTTTGATCCTAGATTAATTGAATTAGGTTTGTGGTCTAGTGGTTTGGTCTCTTGACATTTTTTTAATCTATTGATGAATTGGGTAAGACTAGTTTTGATAGATTGTGATTCTAGTCACAAATTTTTATCTGCATTCTTGCTTTGCACTATAATTTGCGCTGGGAGGCCCATCCTATAGCAGCCAAATTAAATGATAAGAGTTATTCAAATTGTTGTGAATACAAGTACATTTAAAAAATGCAAATGCAGTGTTTGCAAATAAGTCATGCAAAACCAAAGTGATTTGGACAAGTTCTTTTCAATAATTTCTTCTTAAAGGGTTTTTAGAGGGTTTTTTCATTATGGCGTTGAATTATTTGAGCTTTTGGTAGTAAAAGGGTATCATTGCAGTAGTAGAGTATCATGCTATTGAATGACTATGGAGATACCAAGCTATGGTTTTTTCAAGGTAAAAGTGAACCCAATTTTGAATGAAAGATGGAATAAAAGGAATCAATCTAATTCATAGGCACCTATTCAATGCTCAACATTGTAGCAATGAGCATTTCATTTATTTGTGTAATTGGTCTTCCTATTAATCCAAAAATGTGGTTTTTAGTATTCTGTAGCACATACATTTTGTATGAACTATTAGTTGATGCTCCTCTTTTTCCACAATGCTCAAGTTCACATGTACCTTTAATTGTTCAAGCCAGATATTAACCAGGTCTCACAGTAGTCATATGAATACAAATCACACAAAATATTAACTTTGATAAGAAAGAAATAATTTCATGATGTTGAGATTTCTAGTTTGTTCATATATAGAGCTTTGCTTCCATAATTTATCTCCTTGAAATTATAGATCTCAAGAACAAATACTTATATATCCTTTTTTGATTGAAAGTGGATGATAATAATTCAAAGGAATCAAAATCTATGAAAACAATGAAAAAAACAAAGAAAGAAATGTACTAAATTATAGTATACAATGATAAATGTCTAAAGACCTATATTTTCAATTTAATTGATTACACAATCTTATCCTTGCACCTCTTATTGGTGCAAGTGCTAGTGTATATGCCGTCCCTACCAGGCGGTGAACAACTGTAGATATGTCACCCCTCGGGAAACCAACACTGCCATCAACAAAGTCCGCCGGAAAATGCCACCAGGAATGGGCAGTGCCAAAACGAAGCTCACCAGAAAACGTTGTCGGGGAAAAAAATTCCAGGATGGCTAACAATTTCCCGGCAACAAATTCCCACACTAAACACCTATCAGCATAATTAAAAAATATGATTACATGAGGCTAAGTTCTTTAATAAAAAAACCAAAAAACCAAAAAACCTATTAAAAAATTAAATTAGAAGAATATTTGTCAAAACCGAGGGGATTAGCCAACCCATAACAAAGAAAATAGTATCACCAAAATTCAATAAAACTCTCTACAGACTTGACGATGCGTATAAATAAATCTCACTTGTTTTTCTGTGCACGATTTGGTTTTGTTTCAGAGTTGACCTGGCAAGTTCTGGAAGTGATCTATCAATGATGAAAGTGGAAGATGAAAGTGGAGGAAACACTAAGAGTAAATGCTGAAATTATCAGCATCACCAATGTCAGAAATCTGTGAAAAAAGAAACGCATTACAGCTAAGTTTGAAGTGTTCTCATTAAATGAATGTGATTCCGCCCAATGTCCTATTATGGCAGTTGTATTACAATTTTGACTTTGGTTGAGAAAAAATCAGAACACAATACAGGAAGAATCTTCGCGACCTGTCGTTTTAGGACAGGTTTTTTTGCATCTCTCTATTTTGCAATGATTTCTCACATGGTTGATGTTTGATCATTTCAGCATTTATTCCCAGTTTATCCTTCACTAAGAGACCTCTTCTATCGGTTGGCAACCTTGTCATAAACGAAGTGCAGTCCCACAGAGATAAAAGCAAATAATTGCTCATTGAATTTTGCTCAGATTTTGTCTCGAAAATCTTTTATGTCGATAAATTGCACCATCAATTTAAACTACCACATACAGAGTCAGTGGTCGCTACTTCAACTGGACCATAACAATGCTAAATCTTATATGATTGTAATTTGAAATGCCCTGACAAGTATAAGGTTAAGATTAGCCTTTACAATTATTAGTCTTTACCATTGCAAGATGTTCAACACACGATTATTAGTCTTTTGAGTAGATTATTCGATCATTGGAATCAATTTTCCTTGGGTCAATCCCCTGATCATAGTGACTTTAAGAATGTGAATAAATAATTAATCAACATACAGAAATGCACATTATAACATGTTTCTTTTCAAATCCAAATTCAAACAAAACAAAGTTAAAGCTAACTGATCATAGTGACTTTAAGAATGTGAATAGATAATTAATCAACATACAAAAATGTACATTATAACATGTTTCTTTTAGAAATTTTATGTATATATAAATTTAACCATTTCTGTTGAGAAGCGAAGGCCAACAGTCATAATATCTTTTGTTTCTTATTGTGACTCTTCAATTTTGAAGACTCCTCATTATGTAATATTATTGGAGTCTTTATATATGTTGCTCCTGCTCATTTGTAATTGTTCTTTTTACATTAATACAGACGTAGCCACATTTGTGGTGAACCAAGATAAATCTTTGTGTTGTGTATTTGTCTATTTTACTTTGTGTGTGTTGTCTATTCTTTCGCATTCAAATTATTTCAATTGGTATCAGAGCATAGGTTGTGCAGATTGGAAATTGGGTTTGAATTTCTGGAAAGTGGAGGATATGAAACTGGAGAAATTCGCAGGCACAAACTTCAGCCTGTGGAAAGTACAGATGCGTTCCTTGCTGATCAAGCAAGATTTATCAATTGCACTCGAAGGAAAAACTAAGAAACCAGCTACGATGTTAGATGAAGATTGGAAGAAGATTGATGATAAGGTGATGGAATCAATCCTTTCACTATCGCAAAATGTCTTGTTCAATTTCTTGAACGAAAAGACAACAAAAGAAATTTGGGACAAAATTCAAAGCATGTATGAGATGGCATCGGCTGCAAATAAAATCTTCATTATGAAGAGACTCTACAAGCTAAAAATTAAGGAAGGGACTGCGATGTCAAATCATATAAATGATTTAAACACATTATTATGTCAAGCAACCTCAGTTGGTATGACACAAGATGACGAAGCCAAAGCCATCATCTTGTTGTGTTCCTTACCCGATAGTGGGGATCCCATAGTTACAGTTGTTAGCACTTCAAATTCCACGAAGAAGAAGTTCGTCTATGATGAAGTGGTTGCCACTTTGCTTAGTGAAGATTTAAGAAGAAGTAACAAAGACACCCCATCCGGTGATGCTCTTACCATGGTCAGCACCGAGAATAGAGGAAGAAGCCAGCATAGAGGTAGAAATAATTACAACTAGTGGTCACGATGAGCTAGAAGATTGCAATCTAGAGGAAGAGAAGGCGGTTGTTGGTTTTGTGGCAAATCTGGCCATGTCAAGAAAGATTGTAGAAAATACAAGAAGGCAGAACAAAAGGTTTTGGACAATGGAGCGAACATAGCTCATGATAGAGATTATGGCATCTTAATTCTTTCCATAAGTGACACAACATCCAAATCTTGGGTCCTAGATTACGACGCTTCCTTTCACGCCACTTCATGCATGGATTTGTTTATGAACTACCAAGAAGGTCAGTTTGGAAAATTTTATTTGGGGGACAATAATTCGTGTGAAATTATTGGAAAAGGTGATGTTGTTTTGCATTTAGATGGAGGAGTTAAATGGCTGTTAAGAGATGTTCATCATATTCCTAAATTGAATAAAAATATGATTTCTGTGAGTCATCTATATAGACAAGGCTTTCTCACCACTCTCACAGACAAATGGAAAGTCACTAGTTGTTCTATGGTTATCAAAAAAGGCGATAAAGTGGGCAGCCTTTATGTTGTTGAAACAATTGGTGAGGTGGGAGCTGCTAAGACTCTTGTGGGAAGTGATGGCGCTCTTTGGAATCAAAGATTGGGTCACATGAGAAAGAAAGGACTTGAGGTTATGTTGAACCGAGGTCAATTACCCAGCATTCATTCTGCAGATTTGGAGTTTTGTGAACATTTCCTTTATGGGAAACAAAAACCGGTCAGCTTCTCAAAGAATGGTCATGACAAGAAGACAACACCATTGGAGTTGATACACTCAGATGCCTTCAATCCTACAGAGGTAACCTCTCATGGAGGGGAAAATTAATTTGTCACTTTTCTTGATGATTGTACAAGGAATGTATGGATTTATATGATTTCTCGCAAACCTGAAGTATTTTCAAATTTTAAAATTTTCAAAGTACTTGTTGAAAATCAAAATGGTCATAAGATTAAATGCTTGAAAACGGATAATGGAGGAGAATTTTTCTCTTTGGAGTTTGACAATTTTTTTGTAGACCAAGGTATTCAGAGAATCATGATTGACCCCTTCACTCCTCGAGAGAATGGTGCAGTGGAAAGACTCAACTGAAATATCCTTGAAAAAGCACGATGTATGCTTTCAAATGCTGGTTTAAGCAAGGAGTTTTGGGCTGAGGCTTGCAATACAGTTGTGTATCTAATTAATAGGAGTCCTTCATCTTGTTTATATTTTAGTATCCCAAAAGAGGAGTGGTTGGAAAAATGAATTTCTTATTCTCATCTTCACGTGTTCGGTTGTCAAGCTTTCTTCATGTTCCTAAAGAAAAAAGGAGTGAACTGGATTCTAAATCTCAGCAGTGCATCTTCATGGGTTATGGAGAAGATCAATTTGGTTTCCACTTGTGGGATCCAGTTGCGAAGAAGATAATTAGTAGCCGAGATGTGGTCTTCAAAGAGATGTCATTTCCATCTCTAGAAACTAAAGAAAAATCAGTAACTGAGTATGTGCCTTTCTCCATTTTTGAAAACAATAGTTCACAAGAGTCTATCAATAATGATTTATCTCAGTCTTCACAAGCTATTGGTATGTATCAATCTGTTTCTATGCCTCTGGTGGTGTACTTTCCACATACCTAGGTTCCTACGCATCATATTACAGAAACAAATCCATTGTTTTACAATGACATTGGTTATAGACAAGATTCGAATGTCTCAGTTGATTCTAACTCATCACAACATCAGTAGTATTTTGTTCCCTTTGTACATGACAATACAACTAAATGTATTGAAGGTCCAATGCATTAAAAAAAGTCCATGTGAGGCTTGAAACTGGTATCTACTCTTCCCTTTGACAAGTCAATTACCTCTATGGTGGACCCTCAACACTCTGCAACAGCAGCAGGCCTGCATGAAATAGACTCTGGCCCATGTGGAGTGCAGAGCCCGTGTGAAGTTTTTTGTGGCTCACGCAAAGAGGAGAATGGGAGGCCTCCTATAGCCACACATAGAATAATTTTTCCGCCTCCTGCTATAGCCATGCGTAGGTCTTGTGGATCCTCCTCTATAGCCTGGCGTGGGGTATGTAGCCTTTCTTCTCCTGCATACCTGCAAGCAATGAACAACTCCCCATCCACTACAGACTTGCATGGTATGGAGTCTTGTTTCTCCAGTGTTGCACATGGAAATTTTCCTTGAATAGAGAAGTCAAGGAAAGATATAGATTTTGGGGAAAAAGCCAGATTCAAATGGCCTACAGTCCACCCAATTGAAAATTCCAATTTTCTGAATGATGATTTGATGACAAATGATATTGGTTGTAATAATGATATCAATTTACAATAATAATTATGTTTTGATCCCAATCAAAATCAAGGATTGAGGAGATCTACCAGACAGAGTAAAATTCCCTCTAAATTTTTTGATTATGAGTTATTATTCGTTGAAGAAGCAGAGCCTTCAATTCTTGTTTTAGAATTTTCAGAATCATCAACATTTATAGGTGCTCTCAAAGATGTCAATGGTGAGAAATGGAAAACAATGATGCATGAGGAGATGGATTCTTTACTGAAGAATCAGGCTTGGGACTTAGTCTCTCTTCCACCAAATTGAAGACCACTTAGGAACAAGTGGGTATACGGGATAAAAGAAGAAGATGAAGGCAGAAAATGCTTCAAGGCCAGATTGGTGGTAAATGGGTTTGATCAAGAGTAGGCAATAGATTTTAATGAGATCTTCTCATCGGTTGTCAAGATGAAAAATATCCAAACAGTCTTGGGATTAGAAGCAATGTCAGATCTTGAGTTGGAACAGCTTGATGTGAAGACCACATTCCTACATGGTGATGTAGAAGAAGAGTTATACATGAAGCAGCCTCAAGGATTCATCAAGAAGGGACAAGAACATATTTATTGCAAGCTAACTCAGAATTTGTATGGCCTCAAGCAAGCCCCAAGATAGTGGTATATAAAACTTAATCGTTTCATGGCTGAAAACAATTTCACGAGATGTGAATAAGACCCATGTGTCTACTTCAAGACACTTCCTAATGGTGAGTTCATAATTCTCCTTCTTTATATAGATGACATGTTAGTCCCACCCCGATATTGCTCATGCAGTGGGAGTTGTGAGAAGATTCATGAGAAATCCTAAGAAGGCTCATTGGGAAGCAGTTAAGTGGATACTAAGGTATCTAAAAGGAACTTCAGATTATGCATTATGCTTTGAAGGAAATAAGGTTCAGTTGCAAGGTTACACTAATTCTGATCTTGCCCGAGACTTGGATAAATGAAGGTCTACCACTAGATATAGCTTCATATTTTTTGGAGCTGCTATCAGTTAGGTTTCAAGGTTGTAACATTGCGTTGCTCTTTTTTTAGCTGAGGCTGAATACTTGGCTCTTTCCAAAGGGGCAAGGGAAATGATTTCGCTTTAGCGATTGCTTGGTGACTTCAAAGTTCATCAAAATGAGTATAATCTATTTTGTGATAGCTACAGTGCTATCTTCATGGCTCATAATCATTCATCACAGCATCGCTCTAAACACATTGACGCACATGCTAACTTTGTTCATCATACAGTTGAAGAAGGAAAGCTAAAGTTGTTAAGATTGATACCAAGACCAATCCTGTAGATATATTCACAAAGTTTGTCGCCAAAGAGAAGTTTGAAAGTGCAAGGACTTCTCTTGGGCTTGTTAAAAAAAGATAAATCAGCATTTAAGTAGGGTATTAGGTGATTAGTTTCTGCATTGGTTGTCCTTCAGGTGGGATTTTGTTGGGAAGTGAAGGCCAACAGTCATATTATCATTTTTCTCTTATTGTGACTCTTCAATTTCGAAGACTCTTCATTATGTAATATTATTGGAGTCTTTATATATGCTTCTCCAGCTCATTTGTATTCATTCTTTTTACATTGATACAATACTCTGTAGTCGGGTCATAGCCACATTTTTTGTGAACCGGGATAAATCTTTGTGTTGTGTATTTTTCTATTTTACTTTGTGTCTATTGTTTATTCTTTCGCATTCAAATTCTTTCAATTTCAACATATTTGTGGATACAGGTTACAAAAAATATTATTGAAAACTGAAATGAAAATTTAAGGTAGAATAGAATACTAGATAATTAATGTTTACCTTTGGATATATATTATCTAGTATATATTTAAACCTTCAAATTAAAATCTTCCTGCTACATTACTATAGCATCGAATTGCGTTTATAAATACACAAGACTAGAAATAATAATACTTCATCATCTAAATCTTAGTTCATTCATAATGATACATCAGATATGAAACTTAGCTACACCCCACAGCCTTGCGTGATGTGGTTTTGTGCACCAACAAGCTGAGCCTATAAATGGGGTTGGAGAGAGGGATTTTGGATGGTGTTTTCGAGGACTTGGCTGCAACTTTTGAGGCGGCGGTTAAGGAGGGGGAGAAGCTAGCGGGTAGTGGATGGAAGAGGGAAGTCTATGGTGACCTTAGGTTGGGTGCCTATCCTGGGGTTGTGGAGGTGCTCAAGGCTCATGTCCCCTATCAGCTGTCAGTTTCATTCATGTTTTGATACATACTTTCTTTTCCCAGATTTCTGCAACTTCAATAATTTTATGTAATCTTTCATTTGGAAATGGGGTGGTAATATTGAAGTTTTTGTGGAAGAAAATATGATAGCTAGAAAAGGAAAATGTATGCCTTCATAATATTTAAACAAATGTCACTACTATTTTAATGTGTCTACTTTAACTAGCACTTGCATTTTAAGGAGGTGTAAAGGTTACGTCAATAGTAAAATATATATAAAATAATGACATTTTTGTATTCTCTATATCTCTATCCCTTTATATTTCTATATCCTCTCTCTAACTCACACTCTCTTCCTATCTACTTCCCTATCCTTATGTTAATATATATCTCACTCACACACATAGACACTCCTTCATTCTCCCTTTCTATGTCTGGCTTACCTTACCCCCCTCTTTACCTTTCACCTGTCTCTATCTATATCACATTTCCTTTATTTCTCTTTGATCTGTTCTATCTATCTATCTATCTATCTATCTATCTATCTACACACACATTTATCTATATATACCCACATAGGTCTTCATCTCCTCCTTGTCCTATCTCCTCTTCCTATTTCTCTCCCTTCATATCTCTCTCACTCATATACACACTCTCTCTCTTTGTGTCTCCATATTTTGCACTCTATCGATATTTTCACCTCTCCATCTCTCTTCCCTCTTTCTATTATTCATCTTATGCACTCTTGCCTATGTCTCTCTGCGTCTCTCCCACCTTACCTCTCCCTATATCTTCCTATCCCTCTAACTATCATTTCCTTTATGAAATAGAAAACCTAGCTTTTTGAATCAACAATTCAAAACTCTATCTCTTTCTCTAGACCTGTATGCGTATATCTATTTGCATCTCTCTCTCTCTCTCTCTCTCTCTCTCTCTCTCTCTCTCTCTCTCT
>MU223676.1:633653-654088 GCA_018584345.1 Thuja plicata | reverse complement strand
CTCTCTCTCTCTCTCTCTCTCTCTCTCTCTCTCTCTCTCTCTCTCTCTCTCTCTCTCTCTCTCTCTCTCTCTCTCTCTCACACACACACACACACACACACACACACACACACACACACACACAAATATAACTTGTATCTAATGATAATTGAAGCTAATTATCTTCCCACTTTTAAGGTTGTATTTTAGTACTATTTTAGATCCTTGTAAATGGATTCATAGTTTAATGGAAGCTACCACTTCTTTGATTTTTGTTGCACAAATAATTATAGTCTCATAGAATGCAATAATTGTAGCATATGCATAAAATATATTTTTTCAAATATGTTAATTTTCTATAGCTAGTTTCAAATTCTAGCTATTACTAATGGCTTAATAAATAATTTATATATTTAATTTAAATCAATCATTAAATTGATTAAGGGCTAGGCCCTTTGTATTTCCTAAAACGTCTATGTGAAGCCAGAAACTTCCTATAGGTAATGTCTTATTTTAATTGGCGCCAAGTTTATTAAGTGGCATATGATTTTAAATGTTGGCCGACCCAGGAGTTTAGATGCCTATATATGACATGTATTTTTCATTCTTTTATAGATAAGAAATATACATATGCGAAATACATCAAGGAAGCAAATATATATTCAAAATACATAAAGGGAGTGAATATATATTTAAAAGGTAGTAAATTATATGATATGTGAACTATCCTTTCATGAGAATGATTTATCGAAGACATCAAACATCATAAAGGCATCATCATAGTAATCTGAGCATATATATAGATTTGATCTAATTTTTGCATAAAATATAGATTAAGGACTGTGATATATACAAATCTAGGTGTATAGATTCAGTACTGCAATATACATATGGGTGTGCATATACTCTAAATATCAAAGGTGGAGATTTGATCATAATTCATTAGATATGTTCTAGGAAACCATATTGAACAATAGATTAGATTCAAACTAGTCTTCTACATTTGGGAAAATATTGATTTACTTTGTGGATCAGGGATCCTCAGCAAATCCAGAAGGATATTACTGTGAGTTATTATAATTGTAATTTTGAGAGCAATAAATAATCGGATCTGAATGCTGGGTTTTTCCTCCTAGAATTTTTCTTAGGGTAAATGCATTGTCTCTTGTGTTTCTTTTATCTATTTGTTATATTTTGATTAATTACTTAATCTAATCACTTAAAATTAACATGGTATAAGAGCCAAGTTCTCACTAACCGTGATCATATTTAAGCCATTATACTTTAGATTTGTTTTCTTGTTGCTATTTGCAAAATGGTGACAAGGATCAAGGTATATGATAGATTGGAAGGGGCTATAAATTTCACATTATGGAAAGTTTGAGTGCTCCTTTCTCTAGAGGAAAATGATCTACTTCAATTTATGCAAGGGCCAACACCTACTGAACCATATGATCCAGATGAGTTAAGTAAATTTAAGAATAACGTATTTAAGGTAAACAAAATTGTAATTAACAATGCCAAAGACCATCTTGTTCCATTCATCTCCAAGTTGTCCTCGACATGTGATATGTTCAACAACTTGAGGGTATGTATGAGATCAACAATCTAAGCAAGGCACTCACCCTAAGGAGGCAACTTCTTCAAATCAAGATGGATAAGGGAGAAACTGTAATGGTATTCTTCATGAGGATCACTGAATTAAGGGATCAGATTCAAGCTATGGATGGAGAAGTGGTGGACAAGGACCTTGTTATGATAACTCTCAATGGCCTACCTTATTCTTAGAAGCCATTCATTCAAGGTTTGAGTGGTATAGGTGGTCTTCCTTCTTTTGATTGTCTTAGATCTTACTATATTCAAGAAGAATCTTGTCTAAATGATAGAGGATCTAAAAGTTCTTCTTCTTCTTTAGATAAGCAAGTTATTGCAGCTCAATCCTTTAAGAAAGGTGGAAATTGGAAGAAGAACAACTTCAAAAGGAACAATAATTTTAGATATCAAGAAAACAATGATTCAAGGGAAAGGCCTAAGGTTTGAGTGGTAGAGGTATTCTTCCTTCTTTTGATTGTCTTAGAATTGATTGTATTCAAGAAGAATCTAGTCTAAATTCTAGAGGATTTAAAAGTTCTTCTTCTTCTTTAGATAACCAAGTTCTTGCAGCTCAATCATTGAAGAAAGCTAGAATTTGGAAGAAGAGCAACTTCAAAAGGAAAAAAAATTTTAGATCTCAAGAAAACAATGATTCAAGGAAGAGGCCTAAGGATCTTTCTCACATTCACTATTTCAGATGTGACAAATTTGGTCAGTATGCCAAAGAATGTAAGATTCAACCAAATCATCAAGAAGCACACATCAATGAAGTTGATGATAACGAAAAAAAGGAAGAGTTTATTTTCATTTCTTCTTTAAATATAGTAATGTTCCTACTGACAGTGACATGTGGTTGATTGATAGTGGCACTACTAGAAATATAACATGTTGTAGGAATCAACTTTAAAAAGATTTGGTTGAGAAGAATTCAAATCTTCACCTGGTCATTGGAGATGATGTACAATAGTCCATAAGAGGTTTCGGTAACACAACTCTCAAATTGGATTCCAATATTTCATTATAGTTATCTAATATCTTATTTGTTCCTAGAATTAAAAGGAATTTGATTTCTATTTTTTCTCTAGAAGATAAGGGTTATCAAATTGCATTTTATAAAGGTAGAGGTGTATCCTGGCCAAATAAATCTAACATAAAATCTTCTAGAGTCATTTTTATAATATTTGAAAGCCTCTAAAATCTATCACCTCATCCATTTAAGGTTCTCATTAGTTCTTCAGCCGAGTATAGTGATCTATGGCATCAGAGACTTGGTCATCTTCATTACCATGCTCTTCCCACTCTTGAAAAGATAGTGAATGGTATGACTAAGCTTAGTCATGTTCATGATAATGTATGTAAATGATGTGCAATAGGTGGGTATGTGCACCAAGTTGTGGACCAAAAAGGGGGGGTATAAGTGGACACATTTTTTCTGAAATCAGGTAAACCTGAAATTGGAATAGGCATTTGAGGGTCATTCACTCAAAATAAGAAGATGTGTAAAAAATAAAAATTATAGTACTCTGAATATAGTTTCTAAAATTCTATTTTAAAAAAAAAAATAGATAAGATAAAGAGGGTCAAACCTCACGCGCACGAAAATATGTTCCCTATTCTTTTGGAAAAACATAACATAATTGTTTCTCTGCGTGGTACAAAAGATATAGTTATATTCAGTATTATTTAAATCCCTTTGGTAGGATGATAGGTAAGAGTCAGATCCAGAATTTATGTATTTTTTTGTAATTTCCTGATGATTATTTTTTCTATTTTTTTTTAAGTGATCGTATCCTAAAAATTTTGTACCTAATCGTGTGCTGGGCATAACTTGCATCAAAATAATCAAAAATGAATTTGTTTTTTTAAAAGTGTATAGAATCAAGTGTAGAAAAATAATAAGTAATTTATTTTTAATTTTATTAAGTATATCAAAAGTTAATAAAAAAATGGTAGACATAGGTCTGTGAGGACAATCAAGACAGTGGTAAAGAAAATTAAAGTTTACTATGCCAATGTTGTCCAAAAATAGAAAACTTTATATGGTTAGAAAGCTAAGAAGATGCATGAGATTATAGTGAAAATTATAGAGCTACCCCATTGACAAATTCCAAACCTGAGGAAGATAAAGTCAAGAATTCATCTTACAAGATGATTTGATGTCTAAAAGAACAAAAATGGAGGGAAAATGAGCCTCCAAACCTTTGGGTCATTTTCCAAAGCTCTTCCCAATTAATAACCCAATCATGAAAGAACAAAAATGGAGGGAAAATGATCCTCCAAACCGTTGGGTCATTTTCCAAAGCTCTTCCCAATCCATAACCCAATCGGGTTTCTAAATTTCAAATAACCCGATTGGGTTCTGAAAAGCAAAAATTACGTTTTCAACTCCTCCATAGAATAAAATGCATAATTTTCACTTCTTCAAAACCCGATCGGGTTATGAAGAAGTAAAAATCTCTCTCTCTCTCTCTCTCTCTCTCTCTCTCTCTCTCTCTCTCTCTCTCTCTCTCTCTCTCTCTCCTCCTTTGTTCTTAGTTTTTCATAAACTGATTGGGTTCTCAGTAACTACGACCATTGAGCAGTTATTTTCTCATACCCTGATTGGGTTCTATGGAATTAGGAACATTGCTTTCTTAAATGGTATTAAAATAGTCATTTCTAGTTTTTTTGAGGTCCTACAACTATTTTTTTGTTGTTTTACACTAGGAACAGACATGTTTGCACTTTTTTGCATTTTTTTTATTTTCAATGATTGAATTGTGTTGTTTATTGGTGTTTTTAATGTTATTTTATCATTGTAAGTCCTCATTACAAGAAAATAATTGATTTGTTCTTATTTTTTAGATTTGATGTTCACATGTTATTCTATGTTCATGATATTATTCATAGGGTCCATTCAATACTAACAATGGGAAATAAAAAAAGAGGAACAATTGAACAACGAGAGACATAAAAGGAAAGACAAAGGGAGTGCATGGGGAGAATACGACTAGGTACATCATCAAATGCAAGCAAACTAAGTGATGAAAATGAAAATATTAATGTTAATGTGACAAATGCACCATTTCAATTCGATGTCATTAATGAAAAAAATGCACATAATGAAAATGAAAATCGTCAACATGCACCAATTGAAATGAATCCAATAAATCCACCTGATTCATCTAATGAAAACATAGAGCATGCAGCTGTGTTAACACCTCCTAGAATAATTCATAGAAAAACAAAGTTTCTAATTGACATTGATGAAAATATTTTGAGGCCAATGCATGATAAAATGTTGGAAAGAAATTGTAGAATAATTGTTAAAAAGAATTGGAATAACTATTTTGAAAAATTAAATCAAAGTTGAAGATGTCAAGTACTTGTTAAAATGATTAAGAATCTAAAATTTAGAGAGACCATGACAATTATGGGGTTGAGAACATCTAAAAATAGTACTGAAAGAATCATTGTGAGAAATCTATTCGATGTTTACCAAGCCATTAGTTCACAATCACGCAGTAAAGATGCTAATTTTACTCGACGTGTCCTCACATAAACTATAATGGGAAAGTAAATGAAAAAATCTCGTATAGTAAGCAAAACAAGAAAATCATTAAGGATAGGTAGATCAACATTATAGAGAGCCTTACACAAGTGAGACAAATTTGAGGATCTAAACACTAATACTCTTTGGTCATTCTCGGGTAGACTCCCACGCAAAGACAAGGTTGTTGTTGATGCATTAAGAACATTAATTGAAAATTTTTGGCATGACAACATAAGGGTTTCACCCAACCAAAGAGATGTTGTTAGGAGGAGAATCGGATCTACGAATCGTATGCCACATCCAAAACACTTTTTAGATATGACACAAACACAATTTTATGAAAGATTCCTCCAAAGATTTCCTCAAATTAAAGTTAGTCAAAGATTTTTTGAAATGACAAAAACCTTTTTTGTCAAGATTAATCATGAACGCACCACATGTTATTGTAGGGTACATATTGAATTTTCCATGCATTATGATATATATCATCATGTTTGTTGTACTTTGCACACTAACACTATTTTCCATGAATGTGGTCTTCAAGCACCTCCTACGTCATCAAGAAATTTTATGTCAAGTGTATTATGCAATCGAGATGATGGTTACATTTATTATAAGATGATGTGTTTGAATGGATATTGTAGGGCATGTGGTGGTATGAGAAAGTTGCAGATATGTCACCATCTAGAGAGCACACATGAGATTGGAAATACACTAGTTTCTTTTTGAAAATACAAGATAGAAACTTATGGTCTAAAAGATGGAAAAGAACTTAAGAGGTGTGAGTTAGTGAAAAAGGATATATGCGTAGCTGATTTTATGAATATTTTTCAAGACAAAATAGTTTATGAGTATATACGTTATTCACATAGAGTGAGGTGGTTGGATGAGAAATACAAGATATGTAAGGACGCTTTTCCCCTTGGTACTATTGTCTCCATTGTTGATTTTGCTGAGAATTATACACTTGAACCTTAAAATGAAGTGCAAGCATTGTATTGCCATTATATACAAGTGACGATCTTTGTACATATAGAATTCTTGCATGTACATGATAGCACTGACATAGATAGAAAGATTTTAAATGAGCATCACTTCTACATCAGTGAAGATTACACACATTCATTAGAGTTTGTGCAAGATTGCTTCAAAGTCTTCTATGACAATTTAAGGGAAAGAGGTATTGAGTACAACCAACACATAATATGGTGACCTCACATTTCAAGAATACAAGTCCATGTTCTATTGGTTGAGTAGGATGCACGTGACAAGTGGCGTTCAACATTTTTGGAATTTCACAGAGGCGGGGCATAACATAGGCGAGCATGATGGTGTCGGTGTATGTGTAAAAAGAGCTCTTGCCAGAGAGGAATTCAAGTATGAAGGTGGTACATAGTTAATAAATGCACACACAATTATGCGATGGTGCAACTCTACAATGGGAAAATGTAATGAAGGTAAGTCTATGGTTAATAGATTTTTTTGGTTGATAAACGAGTCTAAAATTGAAATATATCTAGATTGTTGTACACTTGCAGGATCAAGTGACATGCACTCATTTAGAAGTTCAAATGCAGCATCATTGGGTATTTATACAAGATTAATTTGGCATGTTTTTTCTTGTCTTGTATGAATTTTACGTCAAAGGAATGCAAATCAAAAGAGTGGGTTGACGAATGGTCTTATACACCTTTGCAACTGCTTGATAAATATCAGCTTCCTATAGCACTACAATTGAGCCAGTTTGAAGCATCAGCAGATTTTGATCACATATATGGCCTAGTTGAACTAGGTTATTTCTCAATTTATTCTTCATTTTGAGAAGAACTCTGTTGAACCTACTTGAACTCAAAAAGATATTGACAACTACATTCATTGATGGAGAGGGTATTGAGTACCCAATAGGATCTGTTATTATGACAGGGACATGGCTTAAAAGGTAAGCTATTTTAATTATAATGTGTTCTTGTTTGATGACTTTGAGATCTCTTACCATCATTCTATTACACTTTATATGTTGAATTTTGTATTCATTTATATGCTTCTATGAAATACAGGTACGCTATCCAAAAATCCAAGAAGTGGTTTTTTAAGGACTATGAGACACATAGACATATTTTGCATTACTCGAACCTTCTTGTTGCAAAAAATATTGAATTGATAAAGTATACTGCTAGACCTTGTACAAAGAATTTATGGAAACTTCATGAATCTGAACACAAGGCAATACATGAAACACTAAGGGTTAGAGCCTATCCAGAAGGTTTTCTCAATTAGTTTTGGTCCATCATGAAGAATCATTCTACAAATGGTAGAATTATTTTGACAATTTGTATATAAATTTTGTGAAACAATCCAACTTCACTTTTTTCTATATATAAATGAATATGAAGTGGTCTACATGCATATTTGGAGACCACATTTTGTATATTGAAAGAAGATCAAATTGTATATAAAAGTGACCATGGGTTGATTTGTATATACTAAGGGTCCACATTTTGTATAGCTTATTGCATACCATTTAACTAAGAGGATATGAGTGAATTACGATTGATTACAATTATAACAATGGCTCATGTAGTGGATATCTCTTGTTTCTCTAAATTCTAATAATGGTTCATGTGTAGTATTTATGTATGTATGTTCATTTTCATATTATATCATTTCCATGATCTCTCTCTCTCTCTCTCTCTCTCTCTCTCTCTCTCTCTCTCTCTCCAAAGAAACTACCTTGAAAATATTCTGTCGAACCAAAGTAATAGGCATAATCTACAATCAAAGTTATGGTGTTATATGTTATGCTTTGTGGACGTTTGAATTTTTTTACTTCTATAGTTACCCAATTTGGCTTAGTGCACCTTGGGAACACTTCAGTCTAACTTGCGCTGGAACGTTCTTGATGGTTCACAAGTGAAAAAAGGTCTCCCCTAGAATTTACCTGGCCAAAAGGAGCTGATGGTTTGGTCCCATGATGAATGGTTTGAAAGATGCACCATTGAGAAACTTTCAACTAAGCAACAATGCAGCTTTTTGCACCAACCAATATTGGGTCAAAAAATGGAATCTGAGTTGAATCTCTTGAAACTAATCCATGTGATTTTAGGCCTTCCTAAGATGGTCCTTTTTCTCTTCACAGATCTTTGATATCTCTCACGAGGTCTAAGATATGGCTCTCCAAAAATTGCTGCACAATTTGGCTTAGTGCACCTTGGGTTCACACTTTGGTCTGACTTGTGCTGGAACATTCTTGATGGTTTACAAGTGAAAAAGGGTCTCCCCTATAATTCACCTGGCCAACTAGATCTGATGGAGCTGATGGTTTGGTCCCACGATGAACGATTTGAAAGATGCACCATTGGGCGACTTTCAACTGACCAACAATGCAACTTTTTGAACCAACCGAGATTGGGTCAGAAAATGGAATCTGAGTAGAATCTCATAGAAATAATTCATGTTATTTTAGGACTTTCCAATATGGTCCTTGTGTAGTTCATATACCTTTGATATCTCTCATGAGGTCCGCGATATGGCTCTCCAAAAATTGCTGGCCAATTTGGCTTAGTGCACCTTGGGAAAACTTCTGTCTGACCTGCGCCAGAACTTTTTTGATAGTGCACAAGTGAAAAAGGGTCTCCCATAGAGTTTACCTATCCAAATAGAGCTTATGGAGCTGAGATTTTTTTCCCATGACAAACGTTTTGAAAGATGCACCATTGAGCAACTTTCAACTGAGCAACAATGCAACTTTTTGTACCAACCGAGATCAGGTCAGAAAATGGAATCTGAGTGGGATCTCCCAAAAATGAGTCACTCTCTTGTAGGCCTTCCCAAGATGGTCCTTATTCACTTCATAAATCTTTGATATCTCTCACAAGGTCTGAGATAAGGCTCTCCAAAAATTACTTCATAATTTGGCTTAGTGCACCTTGGGAACACTTCGGTCTGACTTGTGCCAGAATGTTCTTGATGGTTTGAAAGAAAAAGAAAGCCTCCCCTAGTGTTTACCTGGACAATTGAGCTGATGAATTTGATAGTTTGGTCCTACGATGAATGGTTTGAAACAACAATAATGAAAAATTTGCATAGCAACTTTTAAAAGTTGCTTGACAACATTTGTGCAACTTTTGACAATGTTGCAAAATGTTGCTATTAGGACCTCTAGACCTATTAAAAGGACTTAGAAGACCCTTATATCCTATAGTATGAGCTTTATTAGACCAAAAAAATCAAATTTACTTATCCTATCATAGTTCATGAGTCTAATAAACCTTAGGTTTATAAAGACACCTTAGATGGATTGACATTACAATGAGACCAATCTACTCAAAATGAATGGTTGATCTCTAGGATCTAACCATGATTAAAAATATGTTAAGATGAACCAATGAAGGCTCATATCCATTCCTGGTGTTGCTTGGATTCCCTACACCAAAGACTCCTATAATGTCCCAGGTGTACCCAAGGAAAATTATATAGAGCATGAAAGATATTCCTACAAACATAAATTCACTTTAGTCATGGAGTGCATACATATAAATCATGAAAGATACACCTAAATACAATGTAGCACATCAAGCATTAATTCACTTAAATCATAAAATTGCTTATGTCCATGAGCAAACATGTAGTGCATACATTATGAAGCATAGACATGAATTCACTTAAGTCATTCACATAGGTCGTACACATGATTTAGTCTATGAGTCATATACATGAATACACATCAACTAAACACACAAGTACATTAATTTATCAAAACACACAGGCATATACGCAAGTCATGTGAAACAAGAATACACTTAAGGAATAAACATCTAATCAACAAATTTAAGGATCCAATTTTAAGTTTCATATATAAAAAAATGAACAATAATAGCGTACATATCAATACATGGCATACATGCCAAATCCATAATAGAGTTACAAAAAATGACATCAAATATGTCCAAGTCGATATATACAATGTACAAATGTCACACACACATGCGCGCGCACACACACACACACACACACACACACACATACAAAATTTGGTTAGTCAATGACAAAAACTAGATCTATACAATGTCTCAATATATCTATGATTGTGGTGGATCATAAAAATTGAGCTTCTTCGCTGTAGTACTTAGGTCACAAAGTCTCTATACAAGAATAATTCAAATGCTAAGCCATATATATTATCTCAAAATAAATAAATATCAGGCAGTAATTTTTTGACAGTTGAATTATTGATTACCGAGCATCTCTTTGTCCTATGCTTGGGTTGAATGATAAAGGAAATGGGTTATGTCGTGGGTGAGAGGAAATCCTAGAAAAATGGTGAGGTAGAGGAAGGATGGGAAGTGGTGAAGGGTCCTATAATAGGAAAAATAAATAATACAAAATACATGTTATAAACAAGAAATATGAAAAAATAAAAAATGCATGGACTAAAAAGAAATGCATACCACAACATGAGTTGGAACTCCTATCCTAGAGGGAGCCAAAACCATTCATGAATTAGTTTGGACCTTTTCTTGTATGGTAAAATAGAAAAGATGTTATAGGACCAAGAAATACTCGATAATGCAAAAAATGTATACACTAGATGATACAAATTTGCATACTGAAGCCTCAGCTGGATGTCTTATGCTTGGGCTGAATGATAAATGAAATGGGCTCCATCATCGATGAGAGGAAATCCTAGAAAAATGGCAAGGTAGAGGAAGGACAGGCAGTGGTGAAGGGTCATATAACAAAAAATATAACACAAAATACATGTTATAAACAAGAAATATTAAAAATAAAAAAATGCATGGACTAAAAAGAAAATGCATACTATAGCTGGATCTCCTATGCTAGGAAAGGGATCCCTAGGAAGTGGAGAAGGGTTTGCCTCATCTGAGGTAGCTATGACCAATTCCTATATGAAAATTCGTAGCAAATGACATACTAATAGAGAAACATGATTTCTAAAATATTTTGAACAAACAAGAATGCAATTGAAAGTAAATATGAAAACATGTTACCACCTCCCTCTCCTCAACATCAGTAGTGTCTAGGGCATTCATTAGTTCAGTGAAACCCAATTGATTCTACATGTATATAATAAACAAGTCAAGTGCATTCATAAATATAGACTACATTGAAATGTTCATAATACATTTCAACAAATATTCTTAAATTGGACTTAATTATCTTTTTGTTTCAATGTCCCTGATGATTTCTTCCCCTTTCCTAATGACCTCGAGCTCGGTGGGGTAGGCTAACAAAAAAAAAATTAACATAAGAGAAATAATATGATACCACATGGATTAAATTAAAACTATAAACAAGAGGTGTGCAAAATATGATACCACATAGCTTTGTAAGTCAAAGTCAATGGCAGAAAGGGTGACATCTTCAATCTCATAAATCTGAGTCCTTGACAAGCCCTATAAAACACCAAATAAATATAAAAGCAATAGTTTACTATGAATACTATGATTCACTTGTATTCAACAAATGATTATGCTCCACAACTCTAATATCACAACTTTACAAACAAATTTTATGAGCCATTATTACAATATAAAGAATTTATTTTCTTTCACACACAAGACTATTCTTTAAAAAATTTGTAGTCTTAGATAGAGAAGGATGGTCCAGATGGTATTCATAGGGGTCAGATGTTAGGACCACTTTTGTAGCAACGATTAGGACTGTTGTAGCCTAGCAGTGAGTATGTTTTAGTGTGTTTACCCTTAGTATGGAGGGATTTAGAGTGCTTTTAGGTTGAGAGTATGGTGCAGTAGAACCTCCTAGCACATGGAGTCTCATGAATATTGTAGAACCTTGATGTTCTTAGTGCACTCTTGGCCCAAAGGGACCCAAGACATCTTGTAGTTCAAGGCTTTAGAATTAGTCTATCATTGAGATCCAATTGTGAGACCTAGTTCCAAGTTTGGGCACTTATGAGCCACTTGGTACACTATGGTCGTGGGATATGTACTATGGTCATGGTCATCAATTCTGAAAAAAATTGACTTGGCCACATTCCCCTATATCTTAGCCTTCAAATGCAACTGGTTTGGTGAAGAGATCTTACCTATATCTCCAGTTATCATGATTTTTGTCTCTGCAACTCTAGTTTTTGGTCATTTCTAAGAGTTTCACATTGTTTTTCAAGTTTGAAGCATTTAAACCATGGGAATTGGATAATATCTAGTGGAAATATTCTTTGTAATATGATTGCAAAGATTCTTCAAGTTATTTTGTGTTGATGCAGGGAGATGGCCATATGATCAAGCCCTAGGTGTATATCTCAATGTATGAACCTAATCTGAATATACACAATAGTGTATAACTTCTAGAGAACTGAGTACCAATGGCCCTAATTGTGGATTTGATATTTTTTGTGAATACCTAAGTGTTCCAATTGGTTTCAGAAGGAAACACTTCCATTTTCTTGCAGTTCCTTCTTTAGTGGAGGCCTAATTATCCCTCTGGTCCAGTGTGAGATTCTTCAACTTAGCCACTATTTTGACCACTCAACCCTTGGTGCTCCTGGTTTATATGTATCTTAGTAAAGGGTATTTGAATCTATTAATCAATACCTATGTATTTTTGGGCTTTCCAAAGTTATCTGACTGTACTACCTAGACAGGGCTACTAGCATTTTACTGGACAGTTTAGAAAATGCCTTAAAAGGTCTCAATCAGTTTGATTGTGTGCATGGACCAAGTCCAATTTTATTTCTCTATGATGTCTAAGGTCCCCATTTATCATTTTATGGGATTTTAATCCCTATAACCATTTTTTTGCTAAGACTAGTGGCTTGGGTCTTAGTAAGCCTTTTCATGATGAACCCATCTCTGTTGTCTGAAACTATAAATTCTCATGGGGGGTATTGAGGTTGTGTTTTGTATCAATTTTTAAATGTGTGAGAGTCATGGTTTACCACTCTTTATAGAGATTTCATGGATTCAATAATTGGATCATCATACCTTTGACACTTGCATACGAGTAGGTGGTATGGGCAGTGATGAAAATATTTGGGGTGCTTATCAACCTAGGGTGTAGATGGGTTCTTGTCTATAGTGAATATATAGAATAGTATATGGGGACTATGCTAGTATGAGAGTGAAATGCTAGAGAGTAAATTTTATTGAACTAGCAAGTGAATGTGCTTTGAGCAATATGATAAGGACCTTGTGATAAGTTGAGGGATTCTTGGGGTGTCTTAGAAGTTATATGTTGGGAGTGTTTCAAAGGCCATGAAGGTGTATTGAAGGATTAAGGATATTCACAATCAGTGAACAATCACAGATTGTATTCATGATTTTGAACAAGAAATAAGAGTAAAAGAATGATGGTTGGATGTTCCGAATGATGTTCAAGGTTGATTCAGAAGCCAATAAGTGATTGGTTGGGGTATGAGTCTATGTATGAGTTCAACATTGGTTGAATTGAGTCCAAGGATGGAGGGCAGGAGTTCAAATCAATTTGAGTCATGATGGCTAGACAAGGAAGTGAATTCTTTGATTTCAATTACATTAGAAAAAATTCTTTGACCATAAAGCAATAGAAAAAAAACATATACTAAGTTACCACCATACAAATTATTAAGATATGATATTTTGGAAACTACATACTCTTCTATTTTATGAATATTTATAAAACATTACCTTAGGTGTTTGAGCTACCCGTCTATGTCTACTAGAATGAGCACTCCTTGGTGTGCTTATACCACCAGCTACACCTACAATGCATATTATTCATGTATTAATTTAGATTCTTCTATACATAAAAATTTATTTACTTTTAACAGATTTAGGTAATTAATTAAAATAACATGTCAAAACACAAATTTAAACAAACCTACGTCGGCTCTGTACCATACACCATTAATAACAGATCATCTATGAGAACCATATCCTCAGTAGTGGATGCTTTAAATCTTCTCCCAAAATGTACACATGAATGAGATGTCAAACCATCCACACTCGCCTGACTATCTACCCCATCACATATACCATTACAACTGTGCAGATATGCTCAATGGGTTGGGCTAACCCTGAAAGTGTATCTGATGATAATGGAGCTCGCATGAGATTAGAGGATCCTAATGGTGCATCTGATTACAAGGGAGTTAGCATGGGATGAGATTATCCTAAGGGCACATCTGATGAAGATGGAGGTGACACGCACTGATCCATCCTCTCCAACTAATTGAGTGCCATGCTAGATAATGATATCAGTCAATGATGCAGCTACATGAAGACTCTGTATATCCATAGAATCCTTCACTACTGTTGGGACCACAACATGAATGAGAGGTTTTCTTGCAGTATGCCTCCTCTCTTTTTTTCGGGTAATCTTATGTGCCCCAAGTCTATCCTGCACAGAGCCTCTGCCTCTACCCTAGAACTCACGAAAGTCAAAGTAATTTGGCTTCTCACCAAGGATAAACTCACACTATAGCTTCCTCAAAAAATATAAAGGCACCTCATTATTATTACAAGGGTGTTGGTCAAATACCATGTACCACCTATCCCAAAAATCTGATTGCATCCCCTTATGAGCACACCAATGTATAGGAAACCATTTCATATTAACTTCTAGGGAATTTATAGTATTAGGATTGGTAAAAAGGGAACATATGTCACATTTTTATATGCCTTTTATTTTCACATCCTCATATGATAAACCATCAGCATAATATCTATGACACCTATCCCTCCATGAACCCCATTTTGTCACCTCTTGAGACACCTCATTTGCTTTATTGGATATTGTTTCTAATGTAGTGGCGAGGGTACAGTGATGCTGAAGACCGAAAGCCTTCAACCTATTGACTAATATATTAATTTGTGGACTATTTTGGTTAAGGCATTGCACGCGGTCCTCTTGTTTTGCATTTACATAATTTGATGGCACATATGGAGGGTCTACGGGTGGCAGTGGTTGTGGACGAGGAGAATTTTGAGGAGGGTTTATGGGTGGTGATCGTGGTGGATGAGGAGAATTTTGAGGAGGGTTTATGGGTGGCGATGATGCTGGATGAGGAGAATTTTGAGGAGCATTTACAGGGGCTGGTCTTTAATTTATTTTTCCTCTTCTTGGGTTGTTTGATGAATCTGATATGAAATTAATAAAAGAAAACAAAAAATCAATATCATACCTAATTTGATTAAAAAAATAAAAATAAAAAAATAAAAAAACAAAAACAATAATACATACCTTTCTTACAGGGTGCCATTGCTTGAAAATGTGCAAATTTTTGAAGATATCTTGTTTTCTTCAAAGCTCGATCGGGTTCTTAGGTTTTTTTTCCCTCCTCCACTCTATTTCTCTGTGGTTTAAGCATTAGAAACTACCTAAACTGTGGGATTTGCCAAATATAATAGGTTTCTAATAACCCGATCGGGTTATTAGAAACATCTTAGAACTTGATCGCGGTATTAGGAAATATAATATGTCTAATAACCCGATCGGGTTATTAGAGACATCTTAGAACCCCATCGGGTTCTTAGAAAGGTAAAGTTTTTTAATAATATCATCTAGGCTTGGTTACCAAGCCTAGTACAATTTTTAAATTTCAATAACCCAATCGGGTTACATGAAATTTGAATTTTTTTAAAACATGTGTCCACTTTTTTGGTGTATAACTTGGTGCACATACCTAGGTAAAAACATTAATAGTTCATTTCAGAAAAGTGAATCTAGATCTCAAGAAAGCTTTCTTTTGTTCATTCTGATTTATGTGGTCCAAGGACAGTTGCATATTCTAGTGGCTATTTATATTATGTCACTTTCATAGATGATTTCTCTAGGAAGACTTGTATTTATTTCTTAAGAACAAAGGAATCTGATGAATTCATAGCTAGTTTCAAAGAGTTTAAATCTCTAGTTGAAAATATTTATGGTAAACAAACTAAGAATCTTCGATCTAAAAATGAAGGTGAATACACCTCAGGCATCTTTCATCATTTTTGTGTAGACACACAGATCAAGAGGGATTTTTGTGTTCCCTACAACCCTCAACTAAATGGAATTCCTAAATGGAAGAACATAATCATTACTGAGTCAACTAAAGCTATGATCCATGATCAAAATCTTTAATTATTCCTTTGGGCTGAAGCTTCTAGGACTATTGTTTACATTCAAAATAGGATCCCTCACAACGTCTTGAAAGATATGACTCTAGAAGAAGGATTCATATTAATGAAACCCAACATCAGCCATTTGAGGATATTCAAAAGTGTGGTCTACATTCGCATCCCCAAGGATAAAAGAACCAAATTGGAACTGTCTAGTAAGACAGATTTACTTGTTGGTTATAGTGAGAATTCTTAAGCATTTATATTCTATATTCTAGGTCAAAGGTATGTTGAGGTAAGTAGAAATGTTACTTTTGAAGGGAAAATTGTATTAAGAAAATCTAAAAATTCTTTGATTGAAGATAAAAATGTTACTAACAAAAATTATGAGATTGACGTTGATGATGTTGAGTTTAAGAGGGAGTCTACATGTCTCCAAATCTAATTATTCATGATGAGCCTTTAGTTCCCACAGATGGTCCTAGCAGCATAACTGTAAGCAAGAAGAGACCACTTTGGGTGAATAACATAATACAAGAGGTTGAACAATTTGCTACTCCTCCTGGTAGCTTCCAATAAAGTAGGAGACCTCATGCATTCTCCAACTACATAGCCTTGATGTGCAAACTCTCTAAGATTGAGCCATCCAATGCAAATGATGTAATGGATCAACCTGAATGGAAAAATTCCATGGATGAATAATATGAATTCATCATTAAAAGTGATGTATGGGAGATTTTTCCTAGAGCCAAAGGTAATTCTTTTGTATCCTCTAAATGGTTATTTAAATTTAACCATTCTAGTGATGGTAGTATTGATAAATTTAAGCCTAGATTTGTAGCTCTTTTTTTTTTCTCAAAATGAAGGTATAGACTATAAATAAACCTTTTCTCCTATAGATAGATATACTAAACTATCAAGTCTATTATATCCATTGTTGTAGCTAAAGATTGGAAGTTACATCAAATGGATGTCAAGACTACTCTTCTCAATGGTGTCATTGAGGAAGAAGTCTATATTGAGAAACCTGAGGAATATGAGATTCACAAGAAAGAAACTAATGTGTGTAGGTTGAAGAAAGCTCTATATGCTTTGAAACAAACTCCTCAGGCATGATATGAAAGAATTAATAAGTATTTAATAAGCTTAGGATTTTGTAAGAGTAATTTTTATCCTAACCTTTATTTCAAAGTTCTTAATGATGCGATGGTGATCTTGGTCTAATATGTTGATGACTTATTTCTAACTAGAAATGAAGATCTAATCATTAGATGTAAGGAGTTAGCTTTTGAATTTGAAATGAAATATTTAGGACTTATGCATTATTTTGTTGGCTTAGAATTCTAGAAAGGGCCTAATGAAATTAGGTTATGTCAAAAAAATATACTATAGACATTTTGAAAATATTTGGCATGTTGGATTGCAAACCTATGTCTACACTTATGGAGACTAATCTGAAAAAGTTGAGTGCATGTACATAAAATTTTGATTTTGCAGATGCTACATAATACAAGTAGCTGATCGGGTCATTGATGTATCTAGTTAACACTAGACCGAACATATGTTATGATGTTAGTGGTCTCAGCTAGTTCATGAACAAACCTAAGCATGTTCATCTTGTTATTTCTAAACACATCTTGATATATCTACGTGGCACAGTTGACTATGGGATGAAGTACTCTTCTAACATGATTACCTTGGAAGGATATTATGATTCAAATTGGGTAGCCAATATCACCGGAAAGAAGATCACTTCAAGTTTATGCTTCAGTTTGGCATCCGCCATGATCTCCTGCACCAACAGGAAGTAGTCTTCAGTTGCCTTGAGTACAGATGAAGCTTAGTACATTGCAACAAGTGTTTCTTCAAGGGATGAAGTGTGGCTTCGTAAGCTTCTTACTGGGTTGTTTGGACAAACATTGGATCCTACCATTATTCATTTTGATAATCAGAGTTGTATAAAGATGTCTGTCAATCCTATGTTCCATGATAGTTCTAAGCATGTGGAAACTCATTATCATTTCATTCGAGATATGGTGCAAAGAGGTTCCGTCCAGCTGGAGTACATCAACACTAATGTGAAAATGGAAAATATTCTTACCAAGCCACTTAACAGTGTGGAGTTTGAATACATCCATGAAATGATTGGACTTGTAAAGATACCTAATATTGCTGAGAGGGAGTCTCAATTCCTTTGATGTATTCTGATTATGTATTTATATTTACCACCCTCTACGGGCAATGCAAGTGAATATTGTATTATTTATATTTTGAATATTCCTTGAGAAAAGATATTTTTACTACCCTCTACAAGAAATTCAAGGTGGTGTTGTAAGAGTTGAAGAGAACCTTCTATGTGCAATGTAAGGCAGCATTGTAATTACTCTCTAATTCCACCCTTTGTAGGCAATATAAGGTGGCAAAGTGTTTGGGTATAGTTCACCCTCTTTGGGTAATACAAGGTGAATCTACATTTTATAATGATCACCCTCTATGGGAAATGCAAGGTGATCCTTTTGAGGATCTATCCTCTTCCAACCTCTATGGACAATACAAGGTGGATCCATCCTCTGCGAGTATTCATGATGAAAAATCATGGAAGGAGTCCATGATTGAAAGATAGAATCCTCCCTATCTAAGAGGGAGTGTTAATTTTTTATAGATAGTTTTGAATTCTATCTATTACTAATGTCTTGATCATTAATTTATATATTTAATTTAAATTAATCAAAATATCAAATGCAGAGATCTGATTCATAATTCAGCAGATAAGTTCTGGGCAACAATATTGAACAACAGATTAGATTCAAACCAGTCTTCTACATTTGGAAAAATATTGATTTGCTTCGTGGATTACGGATCCTTAGCAAATCCACAATGATTTTACTATGATTCGTTGTAATTGTAATTGTAATTTTGAGAGAAATAAATAATCAAATCTAAATGATGAGTTTTTCTAAGCGTAAATGCATTGTCTCTTGCATTTATTTTATCGATTTGTTCTATTTTGATTAATTACTTAATCTGGTCACTTAAATTAACAAAATACACTTTAAAAATATTAAATTAAATATAATGAATAGGTCTAAAGCCAAAGTTTACAACCATTTCCAATATCCTTGCAATTTGTAGAAAAAATTACATTTTAAAATAGAACATGAAATTTCATTAAAGAATAATAAAGAGTAGATTTTCGTCACATATTATGATTGTAAGTGCCTAGCTAAAATATATTGAAAATGCAAAAGTATACACAAGAAATACAAATTTAATTTAAATCTTATAAATTAATTTAAAAAGATAGAACATAAATGTAGTATGAGGAATTCTTCAATCTGTTGGGAGCAAGCTCAAACATGAAAGCATTAGTGGGTTAGCACATCAATTCAAAATCACATAAAAAAGCAAGCAAGCAACAAAGAACTCAACATAACATCAGATTGAGCTTAAAAACAAGTAAGAATGCACCCTATTCTACTCATTTTGATTTTCTCTTTTAGATTTAATGTAGGTGTACTCTCTCAAACACAAAATGTAATGGATCCCAATGCAATGCAAGATTGACAAACAAGAAGAAAGATTCAAGAGCTAGTATAAAGAAATAGTCTCAAATCTTCTTCAAGATGATATTATAAGCTATAAAAATGATATGCAAGACAATTGAAATTGAACTATGATTCATTAACCATTATCCTAGCATTTAACTTCTAGATTATTTAAGCATGAAAACATGAAACTAGCAATGAGAACATAAAATCTAGAGCTATGCTAACATAATAACAATGCAAAATTGAGAGATGAAAATATGAGAGGAGAAGGCCTATATTTATAGATCTTTTGGAGAGAGGAAGAGGCTTGGATGAAGTGACACCTATGTGGCATCCACATAAGAGCCACATAGGACACACATAGATTTGAAAAGATGGCCAATTTTTAGTCAAAGTTGGCATTTAATATTGATTAGCTCAATATTTCAAAAGGAAAGACAAAGTTGTAAGAAGGAATTTAAGAGGGATGGGTGTCCATTTTGGACACATGGGCTTGGAACGGATGGCTAATTTTGAGTCAAACTTGGCATTAAATGTTGAGTGGCTCAACATTTACAAGTGGGAGACAAACTTGTAAGAAGAATTTAAGAGGGATAGGTGCCCATTTTGGAGAGAATTTCCCCATGTGGGTGAGCATTCCATTAGCCTTAAAAAGGTTAGGAATCACCCATTAAGCATGGTTAAAGGATAGTTAGGTGGGGAAGTATACTTAGGAAATGAGGT